>JAYEVE010000235.1:0-284996 GCA_036346375.1 Guadua angustifolia | reverse complement strand
TGTAGAAATTCCAAACGTACTGTCTTGTATACAGGGAGAAAAAGATGTTCCATAAGTTATGGTGTTAGAAGGACAAGGGGGTTTTTTTTCCCGCTCTTTCTGTACGTATCTTCCCCTCCGGATGCAGTCGCATCGCCCTTGTACAAATTCACAAAATGAGATCTAGTGAAAAAGAGTAGAATTTCAGACCCGCACGGCAGCATCGCACGGTGGTATTTTCGATCTACTGCACGTTCGCCGCCCCGGTTCCCAGCGGCCACCTCCGCCTCAACGCCGCTCCGGACCACCGCGGGTGCGTCCACGCCTTGGCCAGCCGATCGCCTGGGCCTAGCTTCCTCCACCGGGACGCGCTCCGGTCGCTGGCCTCCTTCGGCCCTGAGACTCCCGCGCTGGCCTTCGCACCGGCACTATGTCACGCCCAGGCCAAGTGAATGGTTCTGATTTGAAGATGGCAGGCATCCGGGTGATCGAACGGCAGAAGTGACATGGCTATCATAGCATATAAGAGGACAGGTTCCCTAGCTGTCGGCATGAGAATGAAATAGAATTGAGTCTTCTTTCTTGTTCTTATTTTCTTCCTCATCGCCTGGTTTCTTCCCCTTTTCCTGAGTGCTGCCATATCTCACGCATCGACTAGGGATCAGATGCTAATGGGGTATGACAAATGGTATCAAAGCTTTGCTCTTCGCGCCCTTCCGCCCAACTCTCCCCGCGCCGCCGCGATGGACGCGATCGACACGGAGCTGGCACGCGCGTAGGAGGAGCGCCGCAAGATGGAGGAGGCCCTCGCGGCCGGCGCGCCGATGGTCGTCTCCTCCGTCACCTTCGACACCGACCTCTACGGCGGCGGTGGCTCCGACCCCAACCGCTTCGCCGGCTACAACACCTCCATCCCGGCCTCCGAGGACGACGCGCCCGAAGACGACGCCGATCCCGCCAACCCCGCCACCCGCCACCTCGCGTCTTACACCGGCCACACCGTCGCGACCGCCGATCTCCCCCACGCGGACGACGACGGGCTCCCTGCCAAGAAGTCCCAGGGCATCATTGACCGCGAGGACGAATACCGCCGCAAGCGCCTCGATCGCATCATCTCGTCGGAGCGCCACGACCCCTTTGCTTCTGGGGAGGCCACCCCGGACCCCTCCGTGCGGACCTATGCTGATGCCATGCGCGAGAACGCACTGCAGCGGGAGAAGGATCGAGTGCTGCGCGAGATCGCTCAGAAGAAAAAGGAGGAGGATAAACTGGCGAAGATCAAAGGGAGTCTGGATCTCCTGTTTTCTCGATTGGAGTTGATGGAAATGACTCAACAGCAACTGATGACACGCACAGAGCTGACGGCAAGGGCAATTGAACAAAGCTCCAAAGATCATCAGTTAATGGCTCGTTAAATGGAAACTACCGCGCAAGCAGTCGCGCGGCTCACGTTGGGAAAAATACCCGAATTCACCAGATTCGAAGATGGGGGAGGTTCTGTCACACATGCTCGACCTAAATTGAATTTTCCCACATTTGATGGAGAGAATCCCCGACTTTGGAGAGATAAGTGCACTGATTACTTTCGTATTTTCAACATTCCTGAATCCTTGTGGGTCTCTGCAGCTACTTTACATATGGAGGGGAATGATGCGCGATGGTTGCAAGTGTACAAGGTACGGAATGAGTTGGGGAATTGGGAACAATTCATTCAAGCAGTCGAGGCTAAGTTTGGTGTCATGACAGCTCGGTGTGCTGAGATTGTCGGCAATTTTGAGCGGCTGATGCCTATTGAATCCATTGACTCCTTGGCTCTGCTGCCATATCAATCGGATGGTGAAGGGAAGGAAACAGTTGATCTTGGGACTGCAAAACGGGACTATGTGGTGCCCGAGAACACGCATAATGACAATGAAGAGAAATTTGTGGTGACTTCTGATGACGAGAAGTTTGGAAAGGAGGGCATTGATGTCAAAACTGGATGTAAAGTTGTGAAGGTTTCTAAGGATGCACTTACCATGCAAAATCCAGCTGCCGGAGATATTGCAGTTCCTTATGGAATTGATGTCTAGTCCACTGGCATTGGAACACGTCCATTCATCGTGGAGTTCATGAAACAAATTGGCCAGGCAAATCGGCGTGTCCTAGATACCGATGAATGGTTAAGGGTGCGTGAATGTGATGATGTCTATGCAATAGGTGGCTGTGCTACTATAAATCGGCGGAGAGTAATGGAAGACATCTCAGAAATGTTTAGAGTTGCTGATAAAGATAACTCTGGAATCTTGACTGTGAAAGAAATTCAAGACGTCTTGGATGTTATCTATGTGAGATATCCACAAGTACAGCTTTACATGAAGAGCAGGCAAATGAATGGAATTGCTGATTTAGTAAGAACTGCCAAAGGTGATGCTCAGCAATCCATTGATGTGTTTGAGCAGATGAAGAGGTCAGGAGAAAAGCCGAATGACATAACATTTGTTGGTGTGCTGACAGCTTGTGCCCATGGCGGCCTGGTTGATGTGGGTCGACAGTGCTTCCAGAGCATGGCATCTACTTGTGGAGTGCAGCCACAGGCGAAGCACTACGGCTGCATGGTTGACTGGTTAGGCCGAGCAGCGCTTCTTGAGGAGGCTTACGAGATGGTGCAAACAATGCTGATGGGGCCCCACCCAGGGGCACTTGGTGCGCTACTGAGTGCTTGCAAGACACACGACAAGGTTGAGATAGCAGAAATTGTTGTAAACAAGCTTTTTAAGTCGGAGCCTCGGAACACTGGGAATGATATACTGATGTCGAGTATATATGCTGGTAAAGAACAATGGGAGGATGACCGATCAATAATAATTGAAATTGGGCTTGATGTGCAATGGGACCCCGGAATTATGGGAGTGCATTCCAGTTTTACCACTGCTCTTGCTTGGGGACAAGCAAGCTCTACAGGGGGAAAATGTCACGCCCAGGCCAAGTGAATGGTTCTGATTTGAAGATGGCAGCATTCGGTGATCGAGCAGCGAAAGAGACATGGCTATCATAGCATATAAGAGGACAGGTTCCCTAGCTTCGGCATGAGAATGAAATAGAATTGAGTCTTCTTTCTTATTCTTGTTTTCTTCCTCATCGCCTGGTTTCTTCCCCTTTTCCTGAGTGCTGCCATATCTCACACATCGACTGGGGATCAGATGCTAATGGGGTATGACACACTACCGGTCGGCCCCAACCTCGGCCACCGTCGGCCGATGTGTCCTGTCTTCTCCGCATCCGGCACCGCCTCCACTCCAGCCGGCCCATCGCCCCTCCGGCTTCAAAGCCGCCGGCGCCGTTTCCGTCTTCAGCCTCCGCGTCGGCTCCTCCGCGCGTCGTCGCCCGTCGCGATCGCGTCGATCGCTTATCTGCCTTTGGGCTGGATCAAGTTCCGCTCTCGGCTCGGTGTCGGCCGCCTCCATGCCCCGCGTCGCTCCGCTGCATCATGAGTTCATGACCGCCGGGCGTCACCTTGTCTACGCGTCTCCGTGCGGCCTCCAACAGTCGCCCGACCAGCTCCCGCAGCCGCCCGCTCCGACCGCCAGTCTCTCCACCTAGAGGAACATGCCCGTTACCGAGAACAACAACTGATTGAGGTTTCCTAATGACTTTGCCTGGATGTCCGAAATTTTCGGATACATTGCAACATTTTTTTTACGCGTGCAACATTTTTCGTCAACGTGTGCAATATTTTTCTTCGACAAACAGTGAAATTCACTACAGTAAACAGATGTTGAAAGCGTTCAAACAAAATATTGCACGTGTAGAAAAAAAATGTTGCATGCGTAGAAAAAAAATGTTGCAAGAGGAGTCTGATAAGATGAACAGTAATCGAACGTCCGAGCGCTAGTATCTCCCTTGAGGTTTTTAAGCTCCAGATTTGAAACAAACCTCAGATTTAGGCCCTGTTTGGGAGAGCTTCAGATCTCAACTCCAACTCAGAGCTGAAAGTTATAGGCTAAAATAAAGTGAATTAAGTTTATATTTTTAGTCTAAAATGTAAATAAGATGATCTACCTAAATACTCTTAATGTGCCTACAGCTCCAGCTTCACAAATTTCAGGATCTAGAAATACCCTGCTCTACCAACTCCACAGATTTTGGTGGAGCTGGAACTGTCCCAAACACCCCCTTAATTCCGTTTATGGGTCACGTTGGCTTCGGATTAAGAGCAGCTTCGAATATTTGCTCGGCTTTTGTGGCTCCAGCTCTAGCTTCAGTTTTTCAACTTTTGTTTCTATTTTTCATCATATTTGCTGCACGAATACAACGCGTACAACAGTGAATCAAAAATTGCCACGTGCACCTGAAGCATACTAAGAAGTTTTTTTTTCTAAATCTTCCATATATTTTTTAATCTATGATTTTTCTCCACCATGTTATGTACTAAATTTTATATTGAGAAGTTCGATAGCAAGACTAATTTCTCTATATGACAGGTTCAAATGAGAGCCTTTCCCAGTGGGTGTGATGAAAGTATTTTTATTTACCTCAAAGATTGTTCAGTACGAAACATTGCGTTTTCTTTGCAATGCCAAAAAGGTGGTAAATTCGGGTTATTAGCTTTTATGCCTATTATTTTGTACTCATAATTATTGGTGGATTTCATTAAAATTTAGACTTTTATGCTTATTATTGTCAGTATTTTATGCGCAATTCCTATTACTGGCAGATTTCATTATTACAAATTAAGGTTTTTATACCTATTGTTTGTGGATTTCTTTTGCAATTTTATTGGCAATATTTATGTGGGATTAATCATTGGGCATTTTGTTCGACATTTCATTATTTTAATCATGGGAAAATTTCTTTGATGTTTTATTGTCGGTTCCTTTGACGTTTCATTGTCTATTTTGAAAAAATAATGTCGGTTTGAGGAAATTTGGCGTTCAATCACCGTTTGGAATTTGATGACACCCCGCTGGTAGCATTATACTCTTCAAAGTTTTACTAGTAAAGATTTTGCTCCAATGTTAGTTTAGAATGAAGGTTTAAAATGTAAGAAGGAGTTTGTTTCTGCGTAGATACTACAACGTTGCTTTGATGTCTTTGCTTGATATGAGGGTCTACTGTAATTTATACTTCATTGATGGCACGAGAATTTTTTTTCATCTTGACATTTTTGTAAGAGCAGTTTTGTTGGATCAAAATATACTAACGTAGTAATCAAAGGGGGGTGAAAGATTGCGCGGAAACTAATATCAAATTTTTCACACCAATTTAAACTAAAATTGATTGAAGACCACATCACAGTCAGCGAACATCGGGAGACCAGTTCACGCAGACGGCGAACAGTCGGGAGACCAATTCACGCAGCTGGAGAACAGTTGGGAGACCAGTTCACAAAGTTGGAGAGCAGTCGGGCGACCACTTTCACAGTTGGAGAGCAGTTGGGCGACCAATAGAGCAGTTGGAAGATCAATTTCCGTAATGGGCGAGCAGTCTGGCGACCAATTCAAAAAATAGACTGACACATGTTCACTAAAATAGTAATTCCTGAATATCTAACCATTGGATCGATGAGAAAATTTAACTGTAGAAACTAGATTTAATTATGAAGCTAACCAAAAAAGAATCAACTCGATCGAACCTATAGATCTTGAGATATTACCTTCTCAAGATGATACCTTTGCAAGAGACTGAACTCCGTGATGAACTTCGTGACTGTTGCGACGGACAAAACTTCAGTCGATACTCCAATCTACGCCGGACTAAAAACGACTCAAGGTGCTGAGAGCTCTTCAAATTCTTCTAGTTGCCTGACTCCTTTGCTGGCTTCAACTACGCTGCAATAGAATAAAGATCAAGCGCTAAAAACTTCTAGTTGCAAGGATTTTCTTCTTCACGCCGTGATGCACATGATGCTCAGATTTGCAAGAAAGATTTTATTTATCTGGATACAGTACTCAAAAACAAAAGAGTACAAATCCTAAAAACCCGACTCTCTAAATAAACAGGAGATACCTCCCCCTATTTATACAGAGCAGTCCTAAAGAGATTGAATATAACTCCACCTCCAACATGGAAAGAGTTCGTATACATCTCAACCAGGCCCAACATGGCCAAAAACAACTCTTGCACGCATGTACAGCCCACATGCTGTAATTACGTGACTAACCAGTCTCCATGTGCATGTTCTCTAGCCCGAACGTCCCGCATGACATCCTTGACAACCAAGATATCGATTCTTCTCTGAATCTAGTCCCGAATCTCAGTTCCTCCATGAACCTAGTTCTGGTCCCGTCATCGACCACGTTCGCCCTCGAGCAACACCTGCACATGAATAAACAAGAAACAAATTCGAGCACAAGTCCATGACTTGACTCACAGTCAATCCATGCAACCACTCACATGAGCGCATTGCATCAAGCAAAACCATTATCATGCTATCACAAGCATATAAAATAATCATCTTAAACAACACATGCCATGATCGCAATCACTTTGCAATGCCAATTTTATTACTAAGCCAATTTTTCAGCACATGATTTCACAATCTCCCCCTTGATGAAAACATTGGCAACACCATTTAGAACTGAGCATTGGCATTCAACTCACAAGAAAAGTTTTAAGAAATTTTGTTTTTTAAAAAACAAAAAGTAAAGTGAAAAATCTTCCCCTAAAAAGAAGAAATAATCTTCCCCTAAAAAGAAGAAAAATGTGTGTGAATGTGCAAAATGTGTCCAAAATTCTCCCCATTTGACAATGGATTCATCAAGAATACAAAGAGAGAACAAAATCTTTTTGTTTATTTTTAGTTTTTCTTTTTTTATGTACTGAGCATTATAGGTCATCAACAAATGTAACAAATTTATCATCAAGTCATGCTATCAAAAGTACTTGCACCCTCAAATCTACACATAAACAATGTAGAGTAAGCATAACTAGAAATCAAGTACTATTAACGATTTTTTGCACGGCATGATCTCCTTTTCTCAACAATCTTAAAACCTAAAAATATTGAATTTTTTGTACACTTTATTTGTGCTTGAAAAACTGATTCATTAATTGATTGCAACAATAACAATTGCAAGAAATTACATGCACCATCAGCCTTATTTTTCAACAATGCCAAGCAATCACAAGTTTAAGGTTTCATGGTTTCGGTCATACACAACCTCTTCCAAGTTTATATCAATGTGCAATGATAAGCAGTCTCGTAAAGAAGAAGTGCGATAGTACATAACCTTGTTCTTGCATTTATCAACAATCACTCTTTGAATTTTAGCACTTAACTTTCATATTTAGCACTTTTTGAGCAGGATCAAGATAGCCAAGAAAGTTCAACCATGACAGGATTTAATTCAAGTTGTCATTCTATTTAAAAAGTCATGTCATAAACTACACCATATATACATAAATATGAAGTTGCAAAGATCTTGTAGCATAAACATGGCTTCAAATGACATATGTGTATGAAATACAATGCTCATTACTTTTTCATTGTTTTTATTTTTTTGTTTTTCATTTAAGAAACACACAAAATAAAAAGAATTGTAAAAAATATTACAAAAACTTCAAAAACCCCCCCTAAAAAATAACCATCTTAAAAACCTTCTTCAAACTTGTTACCTGATGGGATTAATTTTAAAAACAAAAAAACTAAAAGAACAATCCTCCCAAAAAGCAAACGAAAGAAATTTTCACCAAAAATCCATTAACTCCCCCTCAAATGGATAACCAATGAAATCAAAAGAGAGGTGATGATATACATGTGCTTGAGTTATCATGGTATGTTTAGTTAAGCATAAGCATGAATCATGATAAATAAATTCTAAGCATTATATAAGATATAGTATTTTTGAACATGTCAGGATACATATGAGCATATGAACAAACATATCATCTCATACCACAATTAGATATCTGTGAATGTAAAAGATATAAGTGTATAAAATAGCTCACAAAGTAGGTGAAGAATTATCACATATGCCTCTTGAAAGCCATCTCAAAGGTGAGAGCCATCCAAGTCTTGATCCGATCTTGCAAAAAACCAAGATTCACTAAGCTTCTGTTCTCCAACCCGCATCTGAAAAACCTACATAGCACTAGAAAATGTCG
The DNA here is from genome assembly GCA_036346375.1 of Guadua angustifolia. Taxonomy (NCBI): domain Eukaryota; kingdom Viridiplantae; phylum Streptophyta; class Magnoliopsida; order Poales; family Poaceae; genus Guadua; species Guadua angustifolia. The sequence goes on along the minus strand of JAYEVE010000235.1, from coordinate 276,932 downwards.
AGGTCTCGGTACTGGGGTTAGAAATAAAGCATTTATGAATCCAGTACTGTGACACACGACGAGTAGGCACAACACGAGTATGCTTGTACACAAAATCAAATTTGCTCTTTCTCGTGTTTCTAGCAACAAAAGGTGTTTGCATCACCCTAGACACAAAATGAGGAGTAAAATGTGCCTTCCTGAAATTAGACCTAGCCTTAGCCTTTTTTTCTTTTGCTGTTTGGCTAGGCTAAAGCAAAAATCTACTAAATGTCCATCTCTACTACAATGAGTGCAATTGTACTTAACATGATGTTTAGTTTTAACAGTAGAAGCAACATTTGCATTCATCACAGTAGAAGATAAAACACCAGCAGACTTAGAAACAGTTTTCTTAGGCTCATTGACAATTTCAAATTTTCCTCTTTCAAGTGCCTTCACAATAATGGAAACACGTGCTTTATGATGAGCATAAGAATCAAAACCTAAACCTTTGTTATGAGTGCTGACTTTTGATTGATTCAAAATCATATTTAGGTTTTTCTTTCCTGTAGTGAAACGTTCTAAAGATTTTTCCAAGTAATCAACCTTTTGAGAAAGAGTTAAACAATTATTACAGGGAACATCCACTTTTCCTTTTTGCTTGCGACAAGTTGAGCATGAAAGAACCTCATAAGTGAGCAGAGCATTTGTCATTTGAGAAACCCTAGCATTTGCATCATGCAACTTCAATTCTAGTATGAAGCATTTCAAACAAGAAGTTGAATCATGCAAATCAATGGTTGAGCAGCTAGCATTTTTAACATGTTTCTCATTTTCTTTCTTTTCAGCATTGACTTGCTCTAATAAAGTAACATGTTCTTTCCTAAGCAAGGTAAGCTCGTTGTAAATCAAGTCACATGATTTGCAAGCATCATCATCAGGAATCAAAGATTTAAGTCTAACAATTTCAGCATTCAAAGATTCCACAACAACATCATGTTTCTTAATTTTCTTGTCGCGTTTATCAAGAAATTTACCAAGACGAGCGACAGCAATAGCTAATTCATCGTAAGAAGGTTCTACTTCATTAAAATCGTTGTCGTGATCATTCTCGGTGAAGCTTTCATCACTTCTAGCCATGCGACACAACCCTGTCAGTTCATGCTTGCTTGGACCTGTTGTGTCATCTTCACTGCTCTCCGAATCTACATCGCTCAAATTGACTTGTTCAAGAGTAGAAAGGACTCGGTGGATAACTTTGCGGTTTACAAAGTTTCTCTTCTTGCTACTGCTTGGAGAGAACTTCTTCTTCTCTTTTCTTTTATCATTGTCCTTCTCTTCCCTTGATGTTTTACCTGCAAGTTTAGGACAATTTGGATGAATGTGGTTGAGATCACCACGCTCATAGCATCTTGGAGTGCCATCACCAACTCTCTTTCTCATTCTTACATTCTGCAAAGCTTTATTAAAACGAAAAGAGAGTAGTGCCAAGTTTTCTTCAGAAAATTCTTCAATCTGTTCATCGGTTAGTGAAGACAAGAAAGACAAAGCAAAATTTGAAGAAGTATTGTTCTGAGACATGCTAGATTGGAAGGTCAATGCAATTGATTTATGATCAGTCTTTCTAGAAAGAACATCCAATTCATGAGTTTTTAATTTAGAGAAAAGAACATCTACAGTAAGTTCACTCATGACAGTTGATTATCTAATGGATGTAACTTTCATCTTCCAAATAGACATGTATAATGCATCAAGCAATTGTTTAGCATTAGTAGTTTTATTAAAGAAAACCCCAACAACATGTAAATTGCTAAGAATCTTATTGAAACGTGCAAAGAAATCATCTAGTGACTCACCAGGCTTCATCTCAAATCGCATGTATTCTTTCTTATATATATCTTGCCGAACCTCTTTGATAGTGTTAGATCCCTCATGATAATCACAAAGAGATTTTCATACCTCATATGCAGACTTGAGATGGATCACGCGGTCGAAGTCACTTCTTCCCAATCCTTGGATGATCAAATTCCGTACTTTGCTGTTTGCTTCAACATGTGCTCGATTGATGTCATTGACTTCATCATTCTCAGGAACTTTATCCATCGCTACGGTTTCTAATCACCGGTTAATATTAATTAGAAAAACTTAGCTCTGATACCACTTGTAGGATTGAAATATACTAACGTAGCAATCAGAGGGGGGTGAATGATTGCGCGGAAGCTAATATCAAAATTTTCACCCCAATTTAAACTCAAATTGATTGGAGACCAGTTCATAGTCAGCGAACAGTCGGGAGACCAGTTCACGCAGACGATAAACTGTTGGGAGACTAGTTCACGTAGTTGGAGAGCAGTCGGGAGACCAGTTCACGCAGTTGGAGAGCAGTCGGGAGACCAGTTGACAAAGTTGGAGAGCAGTCGGGCGACCACTTTCACAGTTGGAGAGCAATTGGGCGACCAGTAGAGCAGTTGGAAGATCAGTTTTCGTAATGGGCGAACAGTCTAATGACCAGTTCAAAAAATAGACTGATATACATTTACTAAAATAGTAATTCCTAAAAATCTAACCGTTGGATTGATGAGAAATTTTAACTGTAGAAACTAGATTCAATTCTAAAGCTAATACAAAAAGAATCAACTCGATCGGACCTATGGATCACAAGATATTACCTTTTCAAGATGATACCTTTGCAAGAGACCGAACTCCGTGATAAACTTCGTGACTCCTGCGACGAACAAAACTTCAGTCGATGCTCCAATCTACACCGGACTAAAAATGACTCAAGGTGCTGAGAGCTCTTCAAATTGTTCTAGTTGCCTGACTCATTTGCCAGCTTCAACTACGCTGTAATAGAATAAAGATCAAGCGCTAAAAATTTTTAGTTGTAAGGATTTTCTTCTTCACACCGCGATGCACAGGATGCTCATATTTGCAAGAAGGATTTTATTTATCTGGATACAGTACTCCAAAACAAAATAGTACAAATCCTAAAACTCGACTCTCTAAATAAGCAGGAGACACCCCTATTTATACAAAGCAATCCTAAAGAGATTGAATACAACTCTACTTCCAACATGGAATGAGTTCAGTATACACCTCAACTTTGCCCAACATGGCCAAAAATAACTCTTGCGTATGTACAACCCACATGTCAGTAATTACGTAACTAACCAGGCCTTCATGTGCATGTTCTCTAGCCCGAACGTCCCGCATGACATCCTTGACCACCAAGACCTCGATTCCTCCCTGAATCTAGTCCCGAACCTCAGTTCCTCCATGAACCTAGTTCTGGTCCCGTCACCGACCACGTTCGCCCTCGAGCAACACCTGCACATGAATAAACAAGAAACAAATCTGAGCACAAGTCTATGACTTGACTCACAATCAATCCATGCAACAACTCACACGAGCGCATTACATCAAGCAAAACCATTATCATGCTATCACAAGCATATAAAATAATCATCTTAAACAACACATGCATATACACAACACATGCCATGATCGTAATCACTTTGCAATGCCAATTTCAGTACTAAGCTAATTTTTCAGCACATGATTTCACAATCAGTTTAACCATGTTTTGGGTTTTCAGTAGGTAATTTGACGTACGTGATAGCTACACGTGCAAGTTGGTCTTTCAATAAGCGTTGTTTGCCGAATTTTATGTTTTAGGTGGAATATATCAAAAAACCATATTATATGTTCTTCGCTATCTACCTAGCATCACAGGTAATGTCTTGGCTTATGCTGTTTGATGATTGAGTATTTATTTCAGGAGGTCAGTTGCACAGACTCAGATTTTACTAGGTTTATGAATCATTGAAGACCTAGATTTTTTTCATCTGTTTTGTAGGCAGCTGTGTGTTTGAATTGACTGTTTCAGTCTTTCTCTTGACCTACTAGTGCCTTGCTCAATCTTGCTTCATGAGAAGCGTTTGAATAAGATAGTTCTAGTATTTGTCTTTTGCACTACAAGTGTTTGGATTATCTGTTTTAGTCTTTTTTGTTTATTAGTCCTTTGGACTTTTAACGCACTTGTATTCATGGTACTTAATTACCCTTCGGGTTTCTAGAAAACAATTTCGTTATGGATTTTGAATTAAGTGAAGATTTGTTAGAGATAATTCAATATCTCAACTTAACATATTTTTTGATTTTATCCAAATAGTTGTTAGTCTAAGTTTTCAACTACTCAGACTATTTTGTGCGATTAGCCTCCTGCCTTATTGCAATTTTGTGCATTTTAAGGTACACAACAATCAATATTAGTAAACACCACAACATTATTAATCTAAAACTAGTAACAACTGAGAATTAGAGAAGCAATTCCAGTTTAACCATTTGAGACTATCCTTTCACAAGGTGAACTCCCTAAAAATCATGGTACACAACAATTCTAATGGCCCCCTTAGGCATTAGGATTAGTAAACTACTAACTTTACCAAACAAAACATTAGGATTAGAGAACGTACAAAACTATTACTATAAGATAACAGAATAACTAAAATTAATGAAACTTAGTTCAGATATGGAATTTATGTATGACGCTACTGCCTTTGTGTTTAAAAAATGATCTTTTCACACAATAGAGAAGCAATTTGAACTATTTTGACACTAACTTTTCAAGTCAAATTCCCAAAAATCAACCAATCATATAAAACCTACTATTGTTGGATGTACACCGCGCCTCCCGCCGCCCCGACACACGTCCATTTTTCCCTATATTCTACAGTACCCATCTGTATAGCCTCATGTATTCATTTTCCCCCACCCCCACATTTCACAGATACTCCGTTGCTTGGTTAGTCTATTCGCTGCCTGGCGGCTGGTCTTAGCTTCTAATCCCCGGAGGCGCAAGACCCTATAGCTTCGCGATACCGTAGCTCATGTACTGTAGAATTCTACAGTATTTTTTTTAAAAAAAGCAGAGGAGCTGATATGATAAACTTCGCTAATTTGATTGAGCTGATTAATCATGTTGTAAATTTTTGAAACTTTTTAAGGATTGTCCTCAAAGCATGCCTAATCTACTATAAAAAAATTAGATTATGATCAAACTTGTGCGATTTTTAAAAATCCTAGCAATGTTACTGATGCATTTAAAGCAACTTCGCTGATTTAATTGAGCTACTAAATTTGTAAATTCTTGAGAAGGATCTTGAGAGCATGCCTACACTACCGTAAAAATTTCAAATTAGTAAATTCTTTAAAGTTTGTTAGAAGGGTCCTAAGAGTATACTTGAGCTACTATACAAAAATTGGATCATGATCAAGCTTCTGCGATTTTTAAAATTTTTGACAATTTGGTTTCCTTTTTTTGATATTTCTAAAAGAGATTTTTTCTTTGTTAGAATTTCTACCTGTGTCGGTGTTTTCTTAAACCGCAACAATACGTAGGCCCGTTGCACATCTAATTTTCCAACAACTATCAGGGTACTCAAAGCAAAATACTTGCATACTTTAAAGTGCTGAGGATTGCCGAGAGGTAAGGCTGCCCACGTGTCCTCCAAGCGTTTTTAAAAAAACTCCTCCATTTCTTTGAATTACGGATATGTCATACGTAGACACGAATAGGTCCTTCGCGATTTTTGTGAGACAAAGATATATTTTTTTCCTTCGCGTTTGGGTCCCTGGCGCGGTGTTTTACGGAAAAACATCCCGTTAATTTCAAATTGCAAACAAGCCCTTTTCTAATTTTTCAGGATAGCGAACAGGTCCAAAAAAAATCAAACAGGTCCCTGGTTCTTACGTTCAGGTCCTTTATCCGTTTTTTCCCAAAAAAATGTTTTCGCCACCGAAAAAAACCGGAAAAAATATTTTCGTCGCCCAAAAAACTCAGAAAAATTGTTTTCGTCACCAAAAAAACACAGATTTGTCGAATATTTTTAGCAACTTATGACTTTGCCAACGGGTCATAACCGCGGGGTTTTTTTTTTTAAAAATATAGATTCGTCCGAAGATTTATAGCGACCCATTGATTCGCCGGCGGGTTCTAACGACCTATTTTTTTTAACAACCTACCGACCCATTTTATTTAAAAAATGCGGAAATCGAAAATTCGACAAATTTTATCAGACGACGGGTTGTAACCGTAGTTTTCTAAAAAAAACGTAGATTCCTCGAAGGTTTATAGCTGACGACCTATTTTTTTAAACAAATATGAAAATCGAAAATACGATCCCTATGGATTTGCCGGCGGGTCTTATCGATTCTACAGAACGGCGCAGTGTAGCGCGCTATTATTGCTAGTAGGCATTATTAGCATTGCCTATTTTTCAGCTTAGAAAACAGCCCGAGAACAACCAATTTTCAGAGGCCACTACAAAGCTACAAATAGCAAGAAAGCCAGCCATACCTAGTATACAACACCTTCAGTGAATTAAAACCAACATCTTTCACTTCACTATACTAGCCAAAGAGAATATGTAGGGATATTTATGAAGGTAAAACTCAAATTCAAGGAACAAATTAACCCATTAGGATTAGAAGTAACCGGAGGAATGTGATTATACATAACTAAATTCTAGATAGCAAAAACCTTGCCCAGCTTATATCTGAAACTTGCAAATATTACATTTACACTATACATACCAAGGACTACGACCAAAAAAAAAAAAAAGAAACAGGATATGTACCAACTACATTTATTCTAAAAAAAATAGAGATTCATCCAAATCCATATAGAACCCAACCGTGCTAAAAATCATGATAATTTTTTTTTATTTGGAGCATAGTTTCTTTAGGCATAACAAGCATTAGGAACGAAAACAACACCTCAAATTGATCTAAAAGTCATTTCTATGGTTAAATCTGAATATCTTACATGATAGCTACTAAGTTGTACCAAAAAATTCATCACATGACAAAAATGATGCATCGACTGAACATTGAAGAAATAGGATCTTGCATAATCCATAGCAATACAAAAGAAAAAAAAAGATAGTATGCAGCATTTGGATTCACACAACCAAAAAAGAGCATGATCCATGCAAAGAATTTTGATTAGAAGGAAAACAAACTGTCACAGTACGATCCTTCATGAGATCATCAAACTTCCAAAACTTGATCAACAAACTGTCACACGCTTTTTATGTGCATTTTTTCTCCTTTATGTCACAATACGACCCTTCACGAGACTCAGTCTTCTCTCTCTCCTCTTATTCTTATCACAAATCCTCGGAATTCGAAATCTGTGTCGGCCTAACAAAAATCTGAAAAACTCTACTAAAAAATCTCTCCCCCAACAATGGAACACTTTATCACTCCTATTTCTCTCCCCCATCCATCTAAAATTAAAAAGGGGTTAAAAAAAGGGATTAGCAAGTGGGTATAAAAACTAGTGCACGACCAAAACAAATCCATGCCAAATCACCCCACTGTCAAGTCCGATTGGACACCGATGGCTACATTGATGTAGCCTCACGCTTTCTCACCATCTGTCCCCCCCTCTCTCTCAAACACACAAATGCACACACAGCACAAAAATGCTAACTAGCTTACCAATGTTTCCACCTTCATTGTCTTCACTGCTCCTCCAACTAACCACAAATAAGTGGAGATGACTCGGATCTCCTAAGTTTTCCACCCCTGCTCTCTCTCTCTCTCTCTATCCCTCTCCCTCTGAAATGAAATCCAGAAAAAAAAAATCAACTTATGGGATCGGGAGGAAGCATCAATCTCTTGCCTTTGTCTCCCTCGGCGCTTGTAAGGTTGAACACCGGTGGGGTGAGTGGCGGTGGAGCTCCTGACTTTCTCCACCAAATAATCACTCTCTGTCAAACTGAAGGGCATGTGGTGTGAAGATCAAGAATTAAAAAAATTTGAAACAGTAATCACCTAAAACGGGTATGGATCTGGAGCCCATTACTCCGAACAGAACCCATCAAGGCTCACCACTCACAAAGTAGATCCAATAGTCAACATTTTGGACGATTTTTTTGGATAAAACATCTGGATGGTATTTATCAAATCCCTCTCACATTCTTGATCCTGCGACCAACTTTTTCCATGTAGGCGCTGTTGATGTGATGTACAGGTAGTTTCAGTAAGTCAATGGCCTGTTTCTTCTCATTGATTCAGCTGACAATCCTGTCGTCATGCGTGGACACAAAGATGATTATCGGAGGATGCACCATTGCCTGGTCGTACCTCAACCTGAGAAACTCGATAATTCCAACGGCGACCGTTTCTAGCTTCTCAACGGTGCCAGCTATCTTGATGGCTGCCTTGGAAAAAGGCTACTGGAATTGACGATCGTGGAGCTTGAGCAGCTGCCACAGTCGATGAAGCTTCTCCTCGATGCACTGCTGGCTTCTGTACTTTTCTATCAAGGAGATCTTACTTTCTGGATAATCTCTCTTGCGACTACTGAACAGATTACACTGTTTCGTTGCGATAGCTGAGGACATCAGACAGAGAGAAACGAATAGTTGAATCAGGGGTTTAAAGCGAAAGGCTGTGATAGCTGGATGTGACGGAAGGGATGAGCTCAAACCGCTGAATTTGGGGATTCAAGGAAATACTGATTTCTTGTATCCTTCCCCAACCTTACACATCAGGCTTGCAAATAAAGAGCGTGCTTTATTTTCCAAAAGGAATTGTTGTAACAGCTGAGCAAACTGTTTCCCAAAGAAAGAAGGAAAAAACCTGTGCAAGCAGTTATGCTCTTCACAGAGAAAATGCCATCATCATGGTATTAACTTCTAAAAAATAATTGAGGAGAAGGCCGTCTAGCCACTCCATTAGAAGTTCAGCATAAGTATCAGTTTTTGTCAAAAGCCCCAACAAGAAGCTGCTCAGTTTATCTTGTACATTCATGTAGCACAGCTTTCATGATGGTTTGGATAATTCATTTATGTGAACCAAAAGAAATGTCTCACTTCTGTCCCTTGTTGAGGCTCAAGGTTCAAAATCCCGCAAAATTTCAGAAATTTCAGCCAAGATTTTGGATGCCAGCCGGGGATGAGGTTCTAAATCGGCGGAATAAAAAGAAATAAAAAATTCAAAATGCTACACTGATTTTGAATTTGGGGTATTTTGACCGGATTTCATGTTTTTGGACGGTTTTTATTGGTTTTTGACTGGATTTGGCACCGGTTTTTTTGTGGAGAATTATAATGCCATTTATAAGGAATACATATAAAAATTTTACAATAAACTTAGATTACCAAGTAGACAGAATCAGGCATTTTTTTTGGGGCTGAAGGCTTAGGTTGCTGGTTTGAATCTTGAATCCGGATTTTTTTTTCACTTTTTTAGGGCTGAAGTCTTAGGTTACTGGTTCGAATCCTGAATCCGGCATTTTTCTTATCGCTGCCTCGCTGGTAGAGCAAAAATATCCAAATTAATTGGATATGTGGAACTTGAACCCAGGACCACAGCATAAGACCCTCATGCTCTACCGACTAAGCTAGACAGCACCATGGGTACTGTTGTTTCCCCCAAATTTTTGTAGCCTCGGGAGACTATTTCATAGGAAGTAGAAAGTCACCGAAATTTTAGAAATTTTTTTCAAATTTAATGGATTTAAATTTGTTTTTTGAATTAAGCCTGGATTTTGACCAAAATTCTGAAATCTCATCAAAATTTTGGACTTCAGCCGCCTCCAAGATGTCATCCGAAAACGAAATTTCAAACCTTGGCTGAGGCATGGTTCATTTTCTTCAGGATTAAATATTGCCATAGAGCTGCTGGCTTTTTTATACTCTGTTTAGATGATGCTGGGCAGTGGCTAGAGTGGACTAGTGAGGCTATCATTGATTATGATACACAAGGTTTGTGATGACTTTAGCTTTCTTCTTGCATTTGAGATGACTAATTTGTAGAAAGTATTAAAACTTAGCTGTCAGAATACAGCAGTTAGTATAAGCCTGCGTAAATTGAATTATGAAATTTTAAGCAACTGCTTGTTTATTTTTCTGCATGGTTTAGTGAATTATTATTACAGGTTTCATATCTCTCCAGCATGACACTCCAGATGATACTTCTGGTGGACTGTGAAGTAGTTGCAGCTTCTCGTCAATACGATTCTTGTTATTATACCTTTATATCACAGAGGAGATCATCATCTGGTGGACTATCTCTGTTGCGACAATGGTACATAATACCCCAGGCTGTTGCACGATGTTTGAGATCGAAAACTAAATGCAAAGACAACAAAACATGAAGAGATTTGCATTCAGTGGAGATATGCTTTGGTCATTTTCTTAAGGAAGAATCCCAGCCAATTTCATGTATTGTCGGCAAGTTGTGAGGTTCATTATACCCTTTTTATACCAAGTGGATTCTTTCAACTTGAGATCAACATGGAAAATTTGATGATTCCCCTTGTTTTTCCTTTGCTATTGATCATTTGCCCTGTGATATTTCACTGTTATACAGATCCTGGGCCATATGTTAGTGAGACATGCGGGACAAATGATTAATTGTACCTAGAAAAACGGGGCAAATCATCAATTCTCCCGGATCAACATCTGATGTCATCAAAACAAAGACAAATTATTTACTAAAGGCGCCACTGCATTCGACATGGCTGAACTGTTTTCTGTAATTCTAGTTGAACACTGGTGTGTTGCTACGGATAACAATAATCATATTACTCTATCATATCGAGCACATGACACCCGACCGTGCTCCACATTGACTCATGCTGCACCTCCGCCATTTTGCTTTGCCTACGCTACGCCTTTGGCTCTTTTGCCACGCCTAGCCGAGCTCCACCATAGCTCACATTGTGCCTTCGCCGCCATACTCATCCTATGCCACACCCTCAACTCTACTAGCAAGCCAAGCCAGAATTGTTGTCCTCGCGTTGTGCTATTCACGACCAAATTAGACATCTATTTTGGGAGAGCTGTAGCTTTTTTGAAAAAGCTGCTTTTTGACTTTTTAGGTTGAAAATCGGCTATAGCTTTTTTATAAGAGGCCATTTGGCAAATAGCTAATTTCCTTCAATAATCTCTACCATATAAAGTGAGAGTTTCTTCCCACGTCACTTCATCAAAATTACTCAGCGAGTACTAGTGTCCGGACGTCCGTTTTTTTGGTTTTCTTCGGACGCCTCTTGAAATATTTTTTGTCTACTCCTGCAACATTTGTTAACAACATGTGTAACATTTTTTTTGAACGCTTGCAACATCCGTTTACTGTAGCATTTGTCGAAGGAAAATGTTGCACACATTGGAAGAAAATGTTGCACGCGTAGAAAAAAAATGTTGCGGAGTGTTAGGACGTCCGATGCCTAGCAAAACCGAAATTACTCACCTTTGCCATTGCTCTTTAGTTACCCACATTTACTCGCGTCACTTCATCAAAATTACCCATATTTGCCATTACTCTTTAATTACCCAGTTTTGTCACTGCTCTTTAATTACCCAGTTTTGCCACTGTTAGTGCTCTTTGCAAATAAATTTTTTATCGCAAATTGAGTTTCCGTTGCAACGCACGGGCACATGGCTAGTAAGTTATAAAAGCAGGTCCAGCGTAACATTCAACTTTTGGCTTTTGGTTATATATGGCTTCTAATTTATACTAAAAGCAGCTTAAAAGCTAAGCTATTTGTAAGATTTATTTACTTTTTAAAAGCTAAAGCTAACTTAAAACCCTCTAAACAGGGCTTAGATCTGCAGCCTTTTGGTGATGGTGACCATCACCATCACAAAACATCTAAAATGCCATCATCTTTAATGCTGATAGGGTTAACAAATATTCAAAACAATCCATCAATGCATGAACATGCAACATCCAAAGGTAAACTGCAAAATCCTTAATTATTAATTTTCATATATATAGTTATATATGATTAATCAACGAACAGCCTACTCCAAGCTTTTTCTTGTTGAGAGCAAGCAGTTCTTGAGAGCCCTTCTTGGTCTGTATATGTGCATTAATCTTGTTCATTTCCTATCATACACCGTTCCGGTGTCATGAGTAAATCAATAAAATAACGGTTTTGCTAGGCATCGGACGTCCTAACACTCCGTAACATTTTTTTTCTACGCGTGCAACATTTTCTACCAACGTGTGCAACATTTTCCTTCGACAAATGCTACAGTAAACGAATGTTGCAAGCGTTCAAAAAAAATGTTACACGCGTTGGTAACAAATGTTGCAGGAGTAGACAAAAAATATTTCAAGAGACGTCCGAAGAAAACAAAAAAATCGGACGTCCGGACGTAGCATTCGCCATAAAATAACCACTAAAAAATGTTCTGATTGTTACCTCGTCGAATTTATGTATGCCAGCATAGGATACCTAAAACCCATCGACAAAATGGTGCATATGCAATGTCTACTTATCCCAAAATCAAACACCATTAGTACTTTGATGAAGAGAATTGATAATTTGCCCTAAAGTTCTTAGGCCATTGATAAAATGCCCTCGAACACAATGACACAGATGAAATGCTCTAAAATTCGTGAGTCAATTGACGATTTACCTTTTTCGCATTTTAAATAAATTTCTGATTTTAAATGACCAAAATGCCCTTAGCTCTTTCCTCTCACTCCTTTCCTTTTCTTTCTTACCTTCGCAGGGCGGCCTCCTCTGCTTGCGCCGCCGACTCCCTCTCTCTCGTGCTTCTCCTCCTCCTCTCTCTCTTGCCGGCGTACATCTCGATCTTACGCGCGGCGGCGGCGGCGGCGGGGGCCTAGTAGATGAAGCTGGGGAGCAGCGCGTTGCGCGAGCTCTCGGAGACGGGCATGGTTGCGGTGGTCGGCTGGGGTCTCGCCTCTCCTTGGGGAGGAGAGGTGGGCGTGCTTTGTGTGCAGACGGTGAGGTGGCGGACCTGAGGACAGCCGTTCGGCGCCGCTCCGGTCATCTTTCCCAAGCCCGGCGTTGCTCTCGTAGCGTCGTTCTCCGCCATCGCAACTCTTGGGGAGAGAGACCCCAGCCGACCACCGCCATGGGTCGGGGTCGGGAGAGGATGGGGAGAGAGAGAGCGAGCTGGCCGAATTGAGAAGAGCGTCATGGTCTCATGGACGGGGTTGGGCGGCTGGGGAGAGACGCGACATGGAGCGAGGGTGGGGCAGGATGGTCATTTTCCCTCGGGTTCAAGTGACCAAGGAATAAAAAACTACTAAAATTTGGGGGGAAAAAAAAGGGAAAATAGTCAGTTGGATCACGAACTTTTGAGGCATTTTATGTGTCTCGCTGTCCATGATCCAAACTTCTGCTTGCTCGGATGACCATCCTCTTCTTCATCAGACTTAGATAGCACGGCTAAAGGCAGCAGCGAATGTGGATTTTTTTTAAAATAATATTATTTTATTTACAAATTGCGATATTAATATTCGGATTAAAAAAATTACAGAAATAATATACAGTCGCCGAATGGCTTGACGAAAATAGTGTGGTCGCTAAACCATTTGACGAAAATAGGTAATCGCTAAACCATTTGGTGACAATAGCTATAGTTGCAAAACGGTTTAGCGTGTAGCTACAGTATTGTCGCTAAACCGTTTGGCGACAATAATAAAACACCCGTAACTTTTTACTTCGAACTCCGATTTAGGTGATCTTGGACTCTATGCGAAGCTTATGAAGAGAGCTTCGCATAGAATCTAAGATCACCTAAATCGGAGTTCAGAGTAAAAAGTTACGGGTGTTTTACTATTTTCGCAAAACGGTGTGCGAAAATACTGTAGCTACAGTATAGTCGCCAAACCGTTTGGCGACCATTTGCTGTGGTCGCCGAACGGTATGACGACAATCAAATGGTCGCCAAACGGTCTGGCGACAATAGGCTGATCTCGGTTTTAGGGATTCAAGTGTTTTTTTAGATAAGGGATAACAATCCGGTCTCTGCAAGTGCACACAACCGAGTTTACAAGAATAAGCCGTGAAGCTTTGATGAAAACAAAAACAATGAGAATTGAAAATTAAAGACCAATTCTATAGTTGTTTCCCCATCCGCTTTTGGCCACGATGTCCAAAGCCACCACCTCTAAAGCCCTGCCTGCCAGTCGGATGCTTTCCCTGTTGTTCTCAGGCTGCAATAGCGCCCAAAATCGCATCCAGTATGTTCCTCTGAAAATGACCTGCATAAGAGAGGAAGATTGTTTTTTTCCAAAGATCAAATCATTACGTGTACACCAAAGAGCCCATAATAAGGCAGCACCACCGACAAGGATAAGTCTTGTTTCACTTTTCTCAATGCCAGTTAACCAATTTCTAAGCATATGAGAAATAGACGTTGGCGGAAATAAACCAGTAGCAATATGCACAATTCTCCAAAGAGCTTTCGTGTACTGGCACTCAAAAAATAAATGTCTTATTGTTTCATTACAATTACAGAAACAACATTTTTGATTTCCATGCCAATTTCTTTTAGCTAAATTATCCTTTGTTAAGATAATCCCTCTTTGTAAGTATCAGAGGAATATTTTAATTTTTAACGGAAGTTTTAGCTTCCAAATGATGTTATCAGTAAAAGGAGTCCCCTGATTCATTAAATATACATACATAGACCGGACAGAAAATACCCCATGACTATGCAAACTCCACTGAAAAATATCCTTTCCACTAGTAAGCTGACAATGAGCTATTTTGGTTAGAAGATTGAACCATGCCGTCAATTTGTCACCCACTAATGATCTTCGAAATTGAAGATTTGGCGGCATCTCGAGTCATAATCATGCCCACGATATTATGTGGATAGTGGACAATACGATACAAAGCGGGGAATTGAAATTTAAGTGGAGTAGAACCCACCGGTATCCTCCCAAAATCTAGTTTGCGAACCATCACCTTTTGAAATGATCCACATTGCAAGAAATCATCCTTAACCTTCATTAGTCCTTTCCAAAATTGCGAGTCCCCGTGTTTAGATCGCACTTGGGATGACATTTGGAATGTAAATATTTATTCCTAAGCAACATCTGCCAGTTTCCATCCTCATTAAATAGCTTAAATAACCATTTGCTTAATAGACATTTGTTCTTAGATTGTAAATCAACAATGCCTAGTCCTCCTTGATCGTTAGGGCGACACAGAATATTCCACTTGGTAAGGCGGTATCTTCGCTTATCATTATTGCCTTGCCAAAAGAACCGAGACCTATAAGAATCCAATCGTTGCAGGATACCCTTGGGAATTTTAAATATCGACATCATAAACATAGGGAGACTACTTAGTACAGAATTTAATAGCACAAGTCGGCCTCCATAAGATAGGTATTTAGCCTTCCAAATACTTAGCTTTCTTTTAAATCTATCCTCGATAGCACTCCAGTCAGCTTTACATAGCTTATGATAATGCATCGGGATACCTAAGTAGCGAAACGGGTATGATCCTATCCCACACCCAAATAAGTCCGTATATTCTTGCTCATACTGTCGAGCTTCACCAAAGCAGAAAATCTCACTTTTATGAAAATTAATCTTTAGACCCGATAACTGTTCAAACACACAAAGCAATAACTTCATGTTTCTAGCTTGATCGATGTCATGATCCATGAAAATAATAGTATCATCTGCATACTGCAAAATCGATAAACCATCATCTATAAGATGGGGAATGACTCCCCGAATCTGCCCATCCTCTTTCGCTCTTTTAATCAAAATAGCGAGTGTGTCTACCACAATGTTAAAGAGGATAGGAGACATGGGGTCACCCTGCCGAAGACCTTTTTTAGTTTGGAAATAATGACCAACATCATCATTAGCTTTAATGCCCACACTTCCTCCAGTGACAAAATGTTCCACCCATGAGCACCACTTTTGGCAAAATCCCTTCATACGAAGAGTTTGTTGAAGAAAAGACCATTTAACTTTATCATAGGCCTTTTCAAAGTCAAGTTTTAATATTACACCATTGAGCTTCTTAGAATGTATTTCATGAAGAGTTTCATGCAGAATCACGACACCTTCCATAATATTACGACCAGGCATAAAAGCAGTCTGAGACGGTCGTACTACTTTATTGGCCACTCCCATAATTCTATTAGTAGCCACCTTTGTGAAAATTTTGAAGCTCACATTTAGCAAACATATGGGCCTATATTGTTGTATTGTTATTGCCTTTTTAATTTTCAGAAGAAGCGTAATAATACCAAAATTTAGGCTGAACAGAGGCAACTAGCTATTAAAAAAAATCTCTAAACAGTGCCATAAGGTCCCCTTTGATGATTTCCCAAAACACCTGATAAAATTCAGCGGGAAAGTATCGCGGGATTAGTCTATTATCGTCAAATGGTTTGGCGATTACCTATTTTCGCCGAATGGTTTGGCGGACACACTATTTTCATCAAGCCATTCGGCGACTGTATATTATTTCTGTAATTTTTTTAATCCGAGTATTAATACCGTAATTTGTAAATAAAATAATATTATTTAAAAAAAATTTCGCGACTGTGCCAGGCTGCTCTAGCGATGCTCACAAGCGGCGGCAGCGGCGGACGTGCCGGCATCTTTGGTGATGCTCACGTGCGGCGATGGCAGCAGTTGTGGCAGCGATGCGCACAGGTGGTGTCAGGCAGCCTGATCCATGAGGCCACGACCGAGCCGACATCTCTGCCTCTATTCGCCGTCTCCTCACGTTTGTGCCATCAGCAGCCACGGCACCGCCGGCGTCCTCTGACACGGCCATGGCATGCCCTCGTAAGCCTCAACAGTGCTGATGTCCTCCAACGCGGGACACGACCAGCAGCGGAAACCCATCAGAGACAGCGGGGAGATCTCTAGCTCTCTTCCCGGTGGCACGGCACCATGGTCACACAGGAGTGGAGGCAAGTGAAGCCAAATCTGTGTGGCCCTTGTACTTGAGGACAGCGGCAGCAGGCGTCGATGTGGAGATAAGGGTTGGTGAAGATGTGCGTGTGCGGCGCCCGGCAGGACGGTGAGGGTCGACGATCCACGTCGGTGCAGGGATAGGGGTTGGCGAAATTCGGTGAAATTTTGGATTTTGGGATAGGACGAAATTTGAAGTACCAGCCGAATGCAAAATTTTGAAAAAAATTTGAATTTACTACAGTAATTTCAGAAATTTCGGCCAAACTGGGCGAAATTTCGGGTTTTGAAACCGGATTTTAGTGTTTTAGGGTTGGATTTGGCCGGAATTAGCCCAATAACTTTTAGCAAAGTTATCTTACATGAAAATTTGTTGAAAAACTAAAATTTTGAGATATTTTAAAATTTGCACAGAAACACTGTTAGATTTTTATAAAATTGTATAAGATTGATAATGATCTAAAAGATTTATGATACTATATTTTGTAGCATAGGATCATACAGAAAAATTTTCAAAATAATTAAACTTCATTTGTTATCTTTAAAAAATAAAAACTGAATGGACATAATTGGGACAATAAAATTGTTAGCTTTTATAAATTTTCTCGAGTGTGATCATGATCTAAAATTTTTATGAAAAATTAAGAATTGCCTCAGTACCATTTCATATTTTTTTAAAAAAAATTAAACTTTCTTTATTTTATCAATTAAATCTATAAAACTATTGAACTTCATTGTTATACTATATTGCAAAAACCAAAAGAGAAAGAACATAAATGCTACTATGCCTTGTAAGAATTTTATAAATTAATTAGAGTGTGATCATGATTCAAAATTTTTATGAGATCTTAAACAATTCCTTATCACTCTTATGTAAAAGTTTTGCAAATTTTAAACCTTGTTTTGTTGCTAAAGAAAATCTATGTATTGATTATCAGACTTTTATCAACATGTAGCACTGTCAGAATTTTTAAAAATTATTTAAGCATGATAATCATATGAAACTTTTGTAAAAACATTAGTGATACATCAAGACCTTTCACAAAAATTTCCAAATTTTTTGACGTGGTTTGAACTATTTTTCATTCCGTTCAAATTTGTCGGTAAGACTTTTATAAGGGTAGTAGTTCTGTCCGAATTTTCAAAAATTCTTGAATCTTGATCACCATCCAAAAATTTTATAAAAATATTAGTGATTCATCAGCATCATGCAAAAAAATTTCAAAATTTTCTAACGTTGTTTGTACCATTTTTTATCCGGTTCAAACTTGCTGGTCAACGTTTCATCTGGATAATACCAATATTAAAATTTTTAAAAATTCCACAGAGCTGATAATCATTTAAAAATTTTATATGAACATCTTTAATGTTCCAGGAACCTTCAAAAAAAATTTCAAAATTTTTCAACATCGTTTGAACTATTTTTTAATCAGTGCAATTTTGCCAAAATTTCGGTAGCAAATAAACCGGATTAAATTTTTTCTTTTTGAATTTTGAATAGATTTCGTTTGAAATACCAAAATTTCGGATTTCGATCATGGGCGAAATTTTGTTCCTTGCCTCGAACTATCATTTGTTCTCGTTTCGTTGCCTCCTCAGCTCTTTATTTCAAAATCTTTTTTTAATCACAGTGCTTGTTTATATATGTAGGTCCTGTGAGATGCTTGGCTACGAAGATGGCTGAGTCAACTCCGTCAGACTGTAGCTCGTCATGTTGGTGGTTGAGTCAGCTCTGACCTTGTCAATCATTTCTTCACTATATCCGTACACTTCAGAGGTTTCTCAATGAAATGGACAGAGTTCCTATAATCAAATATAATGACCTGGGATGAGGCGTCCGATTTTTTTCGAATGCTTGCAATATCTTTTTGTCACACGGGCAACATTTTTGTTCAATAATAGTAGAGATATTGACTCGGATTGCTGAAATATTTTTTTTCATATGTGCAACATTTGTAATTACCATATACACCAAAAACGCTCCATAACAGTACGAATATGCAAGAGAAAAATAATATTATACATATGGGAAAAAATGTTGCACAAATGGCAAAAAGGGTTGCGCCGACGTGTTTGAGAAAAAAACGGCTAGGATCAGATGTCCGATCGCTAGCATCGCCCATAATCAAATCCATGGATGTCACCCTTCTCATCCTCTAGTTGACTCATTCGCAAGGGTATCTTCAATATCAAAATCCTCTCGCAAAATTTGGCTTCCAACATTGGTTTAAGAGTCCAGTATGCAAGATGAAGCATTATTCTGATTAATTTAAGTGAAGAAGAAAGCAATGTCGTTGCAAACACTAGCATGCAAACTGGAAATATTTCCTGTGACCCACTTGGGTGTGTGGGTTCAATCCAGGGTTTGAAATTTTATTTTTGGTTCACATCTATGAGATTGGCGAAATCTAAAATTTCAGCAAAATCTTAGAATTTCATATGAAATCCGATCAAAATTCAAGAAGCAAATTTGAAATCCAGAATTTATGAAACAAAATTTTTGAAATTTCAGCCAAAATTGCTAAAATCTTGATAAAAATTCAACCGAATAAAAAATAGTCGAAATGATGTTAGCAAAATTTGAAAAATTTTGTGAATGGTCCTAACACATCACTAACATTCTCATAAAAAATTTAGATGATTATCAAATCTAAGAAACTTTAAAAAATTCTGACAGTGCTACTATCCTGATAAAAAGCTGATCGGCAAATTTTAACTGAATGAAAAATTACTCAAACCACGTTAGAAAATTTTGAATTTTTTTAATAGTACTGAAACATTAATAATGTTCTCATAAAATTTTAATATGATGATCAAGCCTAAGGAATTTTCAAAATTTTGGACAGTGCTGCTGTCCTCACAAAAAGCTGACAAGCAAATTTCAACCGAATGAAAAATAGTTCAAACCATGTTAGAAAATTTTGAAAAGTTTTGTGGATGGTCCTCAAGCATCATTAATATTCTAATAAAATTTTTAGATGATGATAAGTTATGAGAATTTTTCAAAAATTTTGACAGTGCTACTGTCCTGATAAAAGTCTGGCTGAGTGTATGTATTACATCTATAGATTTGATTGAGCAAACAAAATAAGTTTATAATTTTTAAAAAATTTTACAGAAGGGATCTGAGTCAATACTTAAGTTCTCCTAAAAATTTTGGATCATGATCACACTCGAGCAAATTTAAAAAATTCTGAAACGCTTACTGTCTCATCTATGTTCCTTCTATTTTTTATTTTTCAAACATGAGAAGGTGTCAGCCACATGAAGAGCACATGAAGAGCATACGGGCTGTCAGCATGTGACCGCTAAGAGTTATGGAATATTACTGCATATACACAACACACAAATGGATGAGCCAAGCTTAGCACCAACAGATATCACAAGGACAGACAATATAACAAATCATGTACCATCATCATATGCATCTTTGTGGTTAGTTTTGTAGTCTAGTGTAGCGCTGCTATTCTTTTCAGTGGATGCTCCTGCTGCTTTCGTGCATTTAACAACCACAGCCATGTGGCTGTGACCTTTCTGAAACTCATTTAGAATGTCATAGAGAGGAAGATCATCAGCCACCCTGATAATACAGAAAAACAGCAGTAACATTGCATAAGAATTAGAAGACAATGAATGCTTATTATTCAGGACAAACTTAATATTAGCTTGCTCACCAGTATAAGGCCGACAATATTGCTTGGACTCCCAGAGTATATAGGCACACGACTGTGCCCTTTGGTCATTACCATACCCATTGTGTGCCTATCAATAGGAAATAATAGGATCAGTAAGACAGTAACATACATCATTTAGAAAACACAGAGATACATAATTAACTGAAATTAAATTTTTTTTGCAAAATTGCATTGCCAAAGGACTCGAATCAGCGACCTAAGCGAGTGAAAACAAGGACTACGAACTGAGCTAGGGTAGGTTTGTAAGTTTATTGCAAAATTTTCATATGTATTTGTCAGAAAATGCATTAAAATTAGAAAAAAAATAGTGCAAAATCCGGTCCAAACAACGTGAATTTTGGTCCAAGTACCCGAAATTCCCAAAATTACCATAGCAACTTGTTTTTTTTTTCAAAATTTTCTTATTCGGCTGGGATTTGGAATCTCGTCCTCGGCTGAAATCCGAAATCTAGGTCAAAATTTCTGAAATTTTGCTGGGATTTTGAACTATGGTTCAATCCTGTGCTATGTCTGTAATAAACTACCCAAGGATGTAACAGATCCAATAGGTAAATCGTGTAGCAAATAATCGAGAGAGGGACTAAGTAGCATGCAAATGGTTCTTCACTGGTTATGAAGTCCTCCTTGGGCGTATACCCTAAATTAACCAGCCAGGCCATGCCTGTGCTTATTTGGACATTGTCTCCAATTGTAAGCCTCCCGCTGTTGGCATCACCATGGAACAGAACGACAAACGGGTCAGCTCTTTTTCAATAATTTTTTTAAGATAATAGAAGATTATATTTCTCAGCTTCTGCATCTTTTTCAATAAAGCTTATCCTCGATGACGGTAGCACATGTCTTTCTGAATGATTTGTGAAGCACTACCAATTGTGATAAACTTCTGCAGAAATTCCACATTTTTAGTTGGAAAATCCATCAATTTGAGTGGAAAAGAAAGGAGATGTTCTCGAACTTTCCAGTCAAGTGTCTTCCCAGAAGCTACAGCGACTGCAGACTGTACTGCAAGTGGACACCACCTAATGGACTTGACGAGATTCAGTCAAGCAAAACAAACAAACCAACAAGGATTCCAAACTAGTCGGGTCTAAATGCTCTCTGGAAGATTTGATGAACAACAATCATCGGGTCCAGCTGACGCAGAATTACAGCCAGTAACACATTCAGTCAAAATAGCAAGTTACACAGAGGACAATAGCAGGAAAAGGATCAGAACTAATCTAAACTAGGTAGAACCGCGCACTCTGCCACGCCGGATGAATTTTGGTCCGGGGTTAGGCGTAATTTTCTGAAACCACGAGAACTTTTTGCAAAAAGGTGTGGTCTAGGTCTGGATGCATTTTTCTGGAATCACGAGGAGTTTTTTGCGAAAGGGATCAGTCTAGAACAGACACGAATTTACAGAATCAGAAGTGTTTTTTTTTGCAGAAAAGCTGTTGGGATGGTCTAAATGTAATTTCAAAATTCACGGACTACTTAAAAAAACACTGACATGGTGGCTCTCCTTGCGCACTGATTCCAGCGGCTTTAACAGAGTAGATATAGAGGTTGGTAGCCTCTGCAGTGGTAGATCTTAAATAGCTAGCCATCTGTTCATCATGCACAGTTTTACAATGTCCATTTGGAGCAAACTAGAATTTTCCGTCACATAGCCATCGTATAATTTCGGATGCACTAATCTCTTTATTTGCCATGTGGCTGTTGTAACGGATCAATGACCATAAAATGCTGGAGATCAGTAACTACAGGTATCCTATGGACAACTAGGCTATTCGGCAAAAAAAAAAAAAAAAAAGGTGTTTTTTCATGTCCCCTAGGCAACCGATGAGGCATAGGGCCATATTGTCGAAGATGCTATTTATTCACAGAAATTTCACTATAAAGAGTCCGAATGGGCAGACATAAATCCTAGACCTGGTTGAGTAATTCCAGATGTATTGTAATCTACTTGTAATATGAGTAGCTTTTGAGAGATATCTAAACTGTCAAACTAATTTTCAAGCGTTGGAGGAGCAATACACCAAAGCAGAAGCCGCACGCTTGCACTATGTGTTCAGAATTCAGAAGTGAATAACCAGTATCAGTATCATTGATAGTCTTTGGAAATATACATAATATTTTAATTCTAGATTTTACAGTCCGGTAAATATCACAAATAACTAATGATGCATAAATCAATACTAACAGCATGCAATACATTGCATTTCGAACTATGATCAAGAACATTATATAACAATGTCGATCAATCACACGAACAACTTGCAATTAATTAAGCTTGATAAATAACAGGAAGCATCACAGATTCGACACAATGTAGAATATAGTGTTAAATTATTTTAACATAATATGGTCCATGTAAATTACAGAATGGTTCTTATAATAAAAGGTCTTAGTGTGATGGTTGTTAGACTAAAAGATTAAGAATCACGGGGTTTAAAATCCCTCTCCTCTCCCTTCCAAATATTTAGTTGTGTACTATTTAGTGTTATTAAGCATAATGTTACAGGAGGAATTACATCTAAGCATCATTTTCTATCCATGTATTGCTGCAATTAGAATAAGTGATGAATTGCTGGCTACATGTATTAAAGTCTTGAGTAACATCAAGTTCTAAGTGCTGAAACTGCTTGTTTAAATGCTAAAAACTCCTTGCTTTTAATTGGTAACTCTTTTGGTTAATGCATGCATATGAAACTTCTTTAGGAGGAATGTTACAGAGGAACCTCTCCTTGGCTATAAAAGGAGACTCCTCCTGTACATCAAGGATGTGTGAAGAAACAAAAGAATAGTACACATATAAAAGAAATCTCGGTTCTTTAGTCATCAAAAAAACTATATTAATAGAAGGAAGAGAGGAGAGAAAAACTCGATATGCAAGGTGTTGCTAATATGTCTCAAGGTGGGATTGTGCTTTTGCACATATGAAGGATGATTTGTGCTTCACACTATAAAGTTGCTTATATGGTTGAATCAAAATGTTCTAAATGATCTTATAGCTTCGCATTTATGCTTACATTTGATATCGAGCCATGTTTTTAGCACTTTTGATTCACCAATATATTTGTTCTTTTGTAGTATGATGTAAACGCATAAGTGAAATTGCATTTGTTCATAGTTTTTCCTTATGCAATTGCGTGATTCGTCATAGTAATGTTATTTAGAGCAATAAAATGTTATTTCTTTCCCAGTATTGTTATTTGGATAATATGAAAGAAATATGTTTGCATCTGTCTATAATGTTTAAAGACGGATTTTTTTCTTTGTCCATAAAATCACAGTTTATTTTTATGAGCATAAGTAAAAGTGATATGCTAATTAAATATTTATATTATCGAAAGCATGTTTGTCACCAAAGTGGCCTTGCTTAAAAGAATCATAAATATTTAGTTGAGCATTTCAATTGTTCATATTCTATTTGATCTTTATTAATTGGAAAATATAATGAACAATTGAGTTCACGAATTGTAATGCTAGGAGGTCGCCCAAAGGTGGACCATTGCTTACAATGGATGATATGAAAGAGGTTAATCAATATACCTGGTCAATTTGTTAGTTTATCCAAAGATAGCATGCACATTGACTTGAGTATAGTTGATTATCTATTAAAGTTTTTGTTTTAGCATCATTATTGATTCCAGTCGTGTATCTAAATTTCATCCAAAGATGTTTTTAGATGCATACTTAAAGTTCGTTATTGCATGAATCTATTTTGTTTACTCAAAGTATTAATTTGTGAACATATTAAATTTTGGAGCATCCATTAATTTAATGAGTCAGGGTTTTGAGCTTGTCAAGTTTAATGGGCTTGAACTATGTTGGTAGTCCGAACAGATCCGGTTTCAAGCTGGGTGTCATGGACTTAGATCTAGCATTAGTTCTTGATGAAAAGCACGCAACCATTACGGATGAAATCTTGATGAGGATCGTTCCTTTATGAAGCACGGAGCGGTCTAACAAAGCTAAGCTTGAACTTGATGCACTTGACAATTCTGAAAATGTCAAGCTGTCATTACCTAAAACTGATAATGCAAAGGAATTCATGACGAAGCTAAAAGAGTATTCTCAATCAGACATTACAAACAAGTCTGTAGTTGGGAGTCTTATGAGTGAACTAACGACTAAGAAATTTGATTGGTCTATTCCGCATGCATGATCATGTGATTAGCATGGCAAATATTACCGCAAAGTTAACATCTATGGGAATGGACGTAAGTGAATCATTTCTGGTCCAATTCATCATGAACTCCCTACCTCCTGAATTTGGCTCGTTCCAGGTACATTATAACACCATAAAAGAAAAATGGAACTTTCAAGAATGTAAAGCCCAATTGGTTCAGGAAGAAGGGAGATTAAAGAAAATAAAGGATCACTCTGTTCATCTTACAATGCACAGAGGTGCAAGTAGCAGCAAGGAAAAGCCAGGGAAGAAGGGTAAGGACAAGGCTCCACATCAAGTTAGTGATGGCCAAATCCATAAAAAGCTGAGATGCCACTTCTGCAAGAAGGTCGGTCATTTCAAGAAGGATTATCCTAAGAGAAAGAAATGGTTCGAACAAAAAGGGATTCCTTTCAATCCAACCCATAAGCGGATCTGAAAAGTTTTTGTACATGGAGAACATAATGAAGGCACGAATTGAAGGATCGGGACTTATAGAATAATCCTTGATACCGGTCTACTCTTAGATCTGAAGGAGTGTCTTTATGTTCTGAATGTACTAGAAATTTAGTATCTATGGGAAAGTTGGATATAATAAGTTTTAAGTTTATGGTTGAAGATGGTATATTTTCATTATATAAGAATAAGTACTATTATGGTTCTGCTACTTTAATTGATGGTTTATACCGCTTCAATCTTAATGCTGATTTTTCTGAATCTCTGTTTCATGTTGAACATATTATTGGTAACAAACGTAGTGCACATAATGAGCGTTCTGCTTTCTTATGGCATAAAAGATTGGGTCACATATCCAAAGAAAGAGTTTTGAGGTTGGTGAAAAGTGAAATTTTACCTCTGTTGGATTTTGTTGACTGGAATGTGTGTGTAGATTGCATCAAAGGCAAGCAAACCTCACACATATCAAAGCACCCAGCTATAAGAAGTATTGAACTGTTACAGTTAATACACACTGATATTTGTGGTCCTTTTGACGTTCCTTCCTGGAGTGGTGAAAAATATTTTATCACCTTTATTGATGACTTCTCACGTTATTGTTACCTATGCTTGCTGCATGAAAAGTCTCAAGCTGCGAGCATCCTAGAGGTGTTCGTTAATGAGGTAGAAAGGCAGCTCGATAGGAAAGTCAAGGTGGTGAGGTCGGATAGAGGTGGTGAATATTTTGGAAAGTTTGATGAAAGTGGACAATGTCCAGGTCCATTTGCAAAGTTTCTTGAAAGCCGAGGCATTTGTGCACAGTATACAATGCCTGGAACACCTCAACAAAATGGGGTGGCTGAAAGGTGGAATCGTACTCTCATGGAAATGGTTAGGAGCATGTTAAGTTACAGTGATGTACCCTTATCTTTGTGGATGCATGCATTAAGAACTGTTGTGTACTTGCTAAATAGGGTTCCTAGTAAGTCAGTTCCTAAGACTCCTTATGAACTGTGGACGGGAAGGAAACCTAGTTTGAGGCACCTGCATGTTTGGGGCTGCCCAGCAGAAGTAAGAATATTCAATCCACATGAAAAGAAGCTCGATGAAAAGACCATTAGTGGTTACTTCATCGGCTATCCTGAAAAATCAAAAGGGTACAGATTTTACTGTCCTAACCATAGTACAAGAATAGTTGAGTCTGGAAATGCTCGGTTCATAGAGAATGGTGAAATCAGTGGGAGTGGTGATCCACGAAATGTGGATATCAAAGAAATTAAGTCCAACCCTACTCCCAGCATTGTTGTATCACCGTTACACAACACTACAGAAAATACAACTATTGAATCAGCTACTAATGTGCAAGTCACAACTGAAAAGAAAATTCCACATGAAAGGATATTGCGAAGGTCTGTACGGAATAAAAGACCAGCCATTTCAGATGATTATGTGGTTTATTCACTTGAACATGAATGTGACTTGAGTATTGAAAATGACCCAGTCTCATTTAAGCAAGCCATGGAAAGTGATAATTCTGAAAAGTGGTTTGATGCCATGAAAGAAGAGTTGAGATCAATGGATGACAATAAAGTTTGGGAACTAGTTGAGTTGCCGCAAAGTTCAAAACAAGTCGGGTGTAAATGGGTCTTTAAGACCAAACGCGACTCAAAAGGCAATATTGAAAGATATAAGGCTAGACTTGTCGCCAAAGGTTACACTCAAAAAGAAGGTATTGACTACAAGGAGACCTTCTCTCCAGTTTCAAAGAAGGACTCTTTGAGAATTATTTTGGCTCTGGTGGCACATTATGATTTAGAGCTTCACCAGATGGATGTGAAGACCACTTTTCTGAATGGTGATTTGGATGAAGAAGTGTATATGAACCAACCTGAAGGATTCTTGGTTCCAGGAAAAGAAAATTTGGTGTGTAAATTAAAGAAGTCAATATATGGGCTAAAACAAGCTTCCCGACAATGGTATATAAAGTTCAATGATACCATTTTGAAGTATGGTTTTATAGAAAATACCATTGATCGGTGTATCTACATGAAGGTCAGTGGGAGCAAGTTTATTATTTTAGTCTTATATGTTGACGACATTCTGCTTGCTACTAATGACAAATCTTTGTTGCATGATGTAAAGAAATTTCTCTCCAATAATTTTGAAATGAAGGATATGGGTGAGGCATCCTATGTGATTGGAATAGAAATATTCCGTGACAGATATCATAGATTGTTGGGACTGTCTCAGAAAGGTTACATTAACAAAATATTGGAGAGATTTAGAATGGAAAATTGCTCATGAATTGTTCCAATTCGAAAGGGACAAATTTAGTGAAATGCAATGTCCAAAAATGATTTGGAACGGAAGGAAATGGAATCTATTCCATACGCATCAGTTGTTGGGAGCTTAATGTATGCTTCGACATGCACTCGACCGGATATCGCCTTTCTTTGTTGGAATGCTTGGTCGGTATCAAAGTAATCCTGGAATGGATCATTGGAAAGTCTGCGAAGAAGGTTCTTCGATATTTGCAAGGCACCAAAGATCATATGCTCACATATAGGAGATCGAGCCATCTTGAAGTGATCGGCTACTCAGATTTAGATTATGCCGGATGTGTAGACTCAAGAAAGTCTACATTCGGCTATTTATTCCTTTTGGCTGGAGGAGCAATTTCATGGAAGAGTGGAAAACAATCTGTCATTGCTACTTCCACTATGGAGGCTGAATTTGTGGCATGCTTTGAGGCCACTATTCAATCACTTGTGGGTCTGCGAAATTTTTTGTCCGCCTTCGATTGTTGATAATGTTGAAAAGCCCTTAAGAATTTATTGTGACAATTCCGCTCTGATCTTCTTCTCCAAAAATGACAAGTACTCGAAAGGAGCAAAACATATGGATTTGAAGTACTTAGCGGTAAAGAAGAAGTGCAAAAGCGAAAGGTATCAATCGAGCATATTGGTACAGATTTGATGATAGCAGATCCGTTAACTAAGGGACTGTCACCCAAGACTTTTAGTGGCCATGTTGATAGGATGGGCATTACAGATAAATCCCTATTAGCATGATGAGTATATATATACATGATTTTGAGTTGCTCGTATGAACTTATGAATTGAATAAAAGTATTGTTTTGCTGGTGTGGGGTATGTATATCCCGGGGCCCACCAGGAAGACCAGGGAGGCCCAACCAGATGGAACTGGGTCAGGCCGACTGCATGAAGCCGGAGGCAGCATGGGCTGAGCAAGGCGTGAAGAATCAGGACAGACCCTAGCTAAGGAAACCGAGTCGTATTGGGCAAGGGATGATTGTAATCCAAACCAATATAGAATCAGGATAGATATGCAATCTTCACTTCGTATCCGAGTGGGATTTCATATTGTAACCACCCTTCTCTGACTATATAAAGGGAGGGGACGGGGCGCCATAAGGATATGATCTCATTAGCAAAAGTTAGACACACATAATTCCAGAGCACAGGACTAGGGTATTATCTCCATCGTGAGAGCCCGAACCTGTATACATCGGGTGTTCTTGTGCTACCATCGAGTTTGGGTCCAGCGCGTAGCCCCCTTTTTATTATTGTCGGTAACAAACGTCGACAGTTGGCGCGCCAGGTAGGGGCTACGCTAGGATCGATCTCAGCAAGCTCGATGGCGATCTTCAGCAGAAACATGGCCACCTTTGCACCGGCCCAGGCGTTTCGCTTCGGGAGCTTGGATTTCATCGCCGACAATTTTAGTCATCTTTCCCTTTCGGACTCGGATCAGTTCCGATCTGGAGCCAATCCTGAGGTTCTCCTAGCCAGCCAACCACTCGGATCGGGAACAGGCACGGCCATCCGTCCCTGGACGGTAAGCCAAAGGTTTGAACCCCGTCTTGAGCTTGAACTGGCTAATGGCGAACCCCAAGTGGTTGAGTATACCAGAGAACCACTCGGAATCAAAGGTCAATACTCCGCATCTTCTTCCTCCGATTAAGAAGATGAGACAAAGAATTTCCAAGGCTTTCGCGGCGTTTTTGTGATCGAAGAGCTGCGAACGGACCCTCAGCAACAGAAGGACGCGGCGAACACTGTAGAGGAGGATCATCATCATCAAAAAAGACGCGCAAGACTCCTCCAGAACAGAGGTCGCAATGTAAATGAAGAAATCTTGCAGATGAAGATAGGGAACCAATCGGTTTTCCATACTCCTCAGCAGAATATCGTTGCCTCCAAGACACTTCTTAACACTTTAGGACCACTACTTGGTCCCGATAGCCCAGCCGCTCCGATCGTAGCCCAAGTTCAGGCTATGGTGGCGGCGGCGGCGATTCAGCAGCACCAGGAGGAGCCAAAGGAAAAGGAGCCGCCTCGTACCTGCCTCGTCAACTCACAAGCCGCGAGCAGTAATACGGCTCGCAGTCGTCACAGGCGGGAGCTTCGACGAGGAGAAGACGCTCGGCACAGCATCAGCCGGGACCTTCGTGCGGATTTAAACGCCAGACGACGGGACCGGGAGGACGAAGAGCGCCGCAGGCGCAGAGATGACCATGAGCGTTTTGGCATTGGCCACGATGATCAGGACGACCGCCGAAACCACCTCTACCACAATAGAGGAGAAAGTGAAGACCACCGAGCTAGATCGCCTCACCGGCGTTCTCCACAAAGACACGGCAATGGTCCTATTGAGAGCATCCGGGCTTTCACCCCTCGCCTTCGCCGAGTGGTTTGGCCCGAAGGATTCAATCCAAAGAGCATCACCAAATTTGACGGAGAAAGAGATCCAGAAGCATAGCTCCAAGTTTACTCCCTTGCGATCATGGATGCCAGGGGGAATCATAATGTGATGGCTAATTATCTCCCGGTTATGCTCACCTCTTCGGCTCAAGCATGGCTCACGGGACTCCCGGTGAATTCCATAGATTCCTGGGAGGAACTATGTGAGCAGTTCATCACCAATTTCCAGGGCACTTACGAGCGACCCGGAAAGCAATGGGACCTGTACCAGCTTCGCCAAAAAAAGAATGAGACGCTCCGAGAATTCATCCGGCGCTTCATACAGAAGAAGAACACAATCAGGGATATCTCGGAGGCGGCAGTCATCGCAGTATTCCAGATGGGAGTCAACGACCCCGACCTGATCAAAAAGATGTCTCGAAAGCCGCCATCCACCGTAAGAGAGATGTTTGAGCTGGCAAATCGCTATGCAACGGCCTCAGATGCTTTGGCCGAGCGACAGGATGATCGCCCGCGATAGAAGGATAAGAAGGATTACGCCGAGTCATCAAGACAACGTGACAGGAAGCAAAAGCCTGAAGAGATGGTGGCGGCGGCCGAGCAAGGCCGGCATCACACGCCACGTACCGACGACTACGACACAGTGATGGAAGCTATTTGCCCTTTTCATCCAAAAGGTAAACATCTTTGCGAAAGATTGTTTCACTCGAGGAGGTTAAGCCAAAGAATCTAGAAGGCGACCACCAGAGGCGAAGCAAAAGAAGAAAAGAAGAAAAAACAAGAAGAACCTCTTGAAGAAAGAAGAGGAACAAACCGGAGGAAGACGGTAGTGCGCTGCAAAATGCAAAAACCAAGGCTGAGTTCGCTCTTATACAGGGCAACGTCTGTCCCTGGAGAGAGACTCGCCTTCGCTCAAAATGATGCCTGTCATCAAGGCGGGAAACGGTTCACCTTCTAGACGTATTGGATGCAACGTCGCGTGTGTCCCAAGGAGAGTCGAGTGCCATAATGAACGAAGACTTCAAGGCGGCCCAAGATGACGAGAGTGCCTCTTAGCGGGCCCAAGCCCAACAAGTGCATCAAAACAGGGATTAGATATTTCACAAGGCAAAATTGGGCCAAAAGGAAATTTTTCAACATTAGAACAAACATCTCTAAGGAACACGAAAACGCAGAACAAGTCCAGCACAAGCAGAAGATTACACGGGACCCAAATCCAAGTTTTTAACCAAGGCAACAGCAGTATCCTTGACTTCGTCCATAAGGGCAAGTGCTTGATTGTCATCGACAGTGCGGGCGAATCCCTCTTGGACAGCCTTGAGCTCCACTCGCGGATACAAAGACTTGGTAATCGCCAGCACCTGGCTGGCACTCGTGATTGCAATATCCTCCAAGTGCGCGGTAATCTTTTTGGGGGCTTCTTCCAGCCTCTGAATTGTGATACTGGCATCATGAGGGACACTGCTGGTGCCGGCTTCATCAGGATTTAAGATCCGCAACATCCTCTCCGAGCTCGCTTGAAGACGATCGGTTCACGCTTCAGCACATTTGATCTTATCATTGAGTACCTGGTACTAAGCTTGCGAGTTGACCCGATGTACTGCAAGATACCAGTTGGTTGAATTCGGAACTGAGAAAACAAGGACGACAAAGGCAGAAGACAAAACCGAGAACACACCTTTCAGTTCTCTTGTTAGCCTGGCTACCTCTTTCTTGGCATCTTCTTCGGCCTTCTTCAGTTCTTCATTTCGGGAAAGAGAGGACTCGAGCCTCTCCCGAAAATCTGAAAAGACAATGAACGGGGCATCAGAAGGCAAAGAATAGAGTCAAGGCTCAAGGCACTCGGACAAGAAAAATACCATCAGAGGAATTGATCAGATTCAATTTCTCAGCTTCAAGAGATTGGATACAGCTTCGAAGCCCTTCCAGTTCCTCTCGAATCCCTACGCGGGTGCGTGTGAGTTCCTCCTCTAGCTCGGTGCGAATCCGCTCAACCTCGGCAACATAATCCTTCCTCATTTTCATCCTTGGGAGTAATTTGCGAAGAAGAAAATTCCGGTCCTTGGCAAAGGACGACAGGCGCTGAAGACAATGAAGCAATGACAAAGCTCCGAAGACAGACAAAAAAGAAGACTCCTTAAAGGGAAGTGCAGTACAAATAACTCACATTGCCAAGGCGGTAACAGGTGTAGGCAGCTTCGCAGAACGTCTCCCAATCCTTATCCTCGTCCTCGCCATCCAGAATAACCATGTCACCGTCATCGTCCACAAACATGGCTTGTACCGGAGATTTCGGACAAGGAGGCGGGGGGATTTCCACATGTGGCGGCGATGGACAAATAGGAGTAGGAGGATCTTCTGGCATCAAAGGATGGGCAGTTGCATTTGTGGGCGGCCTTGGCGGACAATGGGCCGAGAAGGAAAGGTGGTGGGAACGATCGGCTCCAAATTAACCGGCCTTATAACCCGAGGGTCAGGGAGAACCGCCCGATCGTTCATGATGATATCGGAAGCGGCGGATGCGGCATCAACCAAGATTTCAGCCTCCACGGTGCCAGAATCGCCCCCGTGGACAACTGCCAGAGACTCTTGATGCGGTGTTTCATGAAGGACTTCATCCACAGGTTCCCTACAAGAAGATGCGATCAAGATTCGGTCCAGAGGAGCAAGGAAGGGGTGGCAAGGAAATCCAACCTGTTGGACCTTGTTATCCTGCACTTTAAACCCCTCCGGACGGAAGGACCATCAGCGGGAACTTCCGCAGGCATATTTTGCGCATCAAACGAGGGAGCCCCAGTCGGACGCGTGGGCGAAGGCACACTTTCGGCTGCAGGCCGAACCGGGGGCATGAACACTTCGGGGCCCGTAGACTGGCTTGAAGAGGAAGAAGTGGGGAGGTGGCGCCGAGTTGTAGTGTCCGAATCTTGGCCCCGATCGGACGTACATTTTGAGCCGACTGCTTCCTCTTAGCCTTGCGCACGACCGGTTTTTCCCCTTCCCGACAGGATCATCGTCAGGTTCATCCACTCTGCTCCGCTTTGCGGTTGGGGCCGCAGAAGAAGCGCGGGCAGGGAAGTTTCGCTTGTCACCTTTATGTGCGGAATTCATGGCGGTAGCGTCGGAAAAAAGGCTTCGTTCTGCGAAAAAGAAAACACACATTCGGATCAAGGTCCTGGCAAAAATCAGAAGATTCAGCATGGGAAGACCATGGAGACCCCTTCACGGAGGTGCGGGTGAGTTTAAGTAAAGGTCTTAGGCCGGGGCAGCGATCTTCTCATTGGGGGCGAAGAAATCAGTGGCACGACCAAAGAATACCGCCGAGGTAATTTCCTCAGAAACCTCCCGTGTCGGATCATGGGGACCTTCATACTCGTACCCAGGATGAACTCGGTCTTTGAGAGGTTGAATTCGGCGAGTGCAGAAGTTGGCAACAACGGCCATGCCAGTAAGCCCATTCTCCTTCAATTCAGCAATCAGCCCCATGAGGTCAGCTACTTGGTCCATTCCATCATCTTTGGGAAGCGATGTCCAGTCGGGAGAAGGCTTAGGCAGCGTCCCAATAAAAGTGGGCAATGGAGGGTCAGGATTGGCGCAATAAAACCACTCTTGGTGCCAACCCTTATTTGAGGTCTTAAAAGGAATGTTAAGGTAAGGTTTTTTCATGCCTTCCCTCAACTGGAACCTGGCACCGCCAACCACTTTGGGGGAGTTCTCGCTAGGGAAAGGTTTGAGAAGGAAAAGATGACGAAAAAGATTGAAGTGGGGGCGAATGCCAAGGTAGGCCTCACAGAGGTTGACAAAGGCAGCAATTTGAAGAATAGAGTTGGGGTTAAGATGAGTTAGCTCAATGCCATAAAACTCAAGAATGCCGCGAAGAAAGGGGGATGCCGGAAGACCAAGCCCACGCATAAAAAAGGATTCGAAGATGACTACTTTCTCAGCACGAGGGGTGGGGCAAAATTCACCTGCGGCAAGGCGGGCAGCGAGCATCACCAGCGGCGGAAAAACACCAATGCTTACTAAATCCTCCAGTCGCCCTTCCGTTGTCACTGAGGTGGCCCAATCTTTGGTTGAAGCGGATGGGGGAATGGTTGCGGGAGAGGGAGACGACATCCTTGAATGAAGAAGCCTCGCGATCGTGTGAGATTAGGGTAGCAAAAAGAGTTAACCCTAGTGGCGGATGTCGCGAGGGAAAAGAGGTTGAAGAACAAAGGGGCAAGTGGGAACAGTGCAAAGCCACTTTATTTGCTCCGTATTGATAGGGAAGTGGCGCCGATTCTCGCCTCGAGCGGGAAATCGCACCACCCTTCTCAGGCCCTGAAACCACCCTAGGGAGCACTTCAGGACGGGCCGGCAGACACGCATGACGTGCTCGATCGCCAAAAAAGCCCAAAAAATTGAATTAGAAAATGGTATGCCCTAAGACGGGCCAAAAGCCAGAAGCCCGTGACACACGGGATAACGGGTACCACCCCAGAAATAACATCCTCTTATGGTATGCTTCATGATAGGCCGTAAGCTGATAACATTCAGAAGAGCGAAATCAGGTACCATAAAGATGACCCTAAAGATAGATGCCTGTAAGGTATAAAGGTCATGCGACCCCAAGAAGGGCGAAGACGGTTACCAGACGGGAAGGCTGAAGTGCGCTCTATGGAAAAACCAAGGGTTAAGTGCCTAGACGCGCTAAAATCCCTTGGCCAAATGCAGGTGCGCACCATAAGCATATCAAATAATGAGTCGGCCTGGTAATCTGGGATAGAGACGGCTCAGAATAAGCACCCAGGAGGAATTTAACGAGTTCTTCGTGACCTCCTTGCCAAGCAACAAAGCACTTGGCTAAAACACTCGGGAAGACTTGACTGCAGGAAGGCACTCGATCATGAAGCACTCGGGGGCTACTGTGGGGTATGTATACCCGGGGGCCCACCAGGAAGACCAGGGAGGCCCAACCAGATGGAATCGGTCGAGCCGATCAAGATGAAGCCGAGGCAAGATAAATGAGCAAGGCATGAAGAATCAGGACAGACACTAGCTAAGGAAACCGAGTCGTATTGGGAAAGGGATGATTGTAATCCAAACCAATATAGAATCAGGATAGATATGCAATCTCCACTTCGTATCCGAGTGGGATTTCATATTGTAACCGCCCTTCTCTGACTATATAAAGGGAGGGGACGGGGCGCCATAAGGATACGATCTCATTAGCAAAAGCTAGACACACATAATTCGAGCACAGGACTAGGGTATTATCTCCATCGTGAGAGCCGAACACAGATACATCGGGTGTTCTTGTGCTACCATCGAGTTTGGGTCCAGTAGCGTAGCCCCTTTTCATTATTGTCGGTAACAAACGTCGACAGCTGGTTATCCATATTATCGCGTATACAATTATGGTTGTAATGGATAACAATGAAAGTTTCCCATTAAAGTCATTTTGGATTATGTCGATTGTGATACATGGAAGGGATCTTGTCACTTTATGACTTGTGACCGCCATGATTACATCATACAATTCAATTTAGCGATGACTTGATAGATTCGATGAAAGGTGTACATCTAAAAGTTTATTGAATCATCAAGTTTTTACAAGGGCCAAGTGGGAGATTGTTAAATTATTTTAACATAATATGGCACATGTAAATTACAGAATGGTTCTTATAATAAAAGGTCTTAGTGTGATGGTTGCTAGACTAAAAGATTAAGAATCACGGGGTTTAAAATCCTCTCCTCTCCTTCCAAATATTTAGTTGTGTACTATTTAGTGTTATTAAGCATAATGTTACAGGAGGAATTACATCTAAGCATCAGTTTCTATCCATGTATTGCTGCAATTAGAATAAGTGATGAATTCTTTGGCTACATGTATTAAAGTCTTGAGTATGTGATCAAGTTCTAAGTCTTTGGCCTTGTTTAAATGCTAAAAACTCCTTGCTTTTAATTGGTAACTCTTTTGGTTAATGCATGCATATGAAACTTCTTTAGGAGGAATGTTACAGAGGAACCTCTCCTTAGCTATAAAAGGAGACTCCTCCTGTACATCAAGGATGTGTGAAGAAACAAAAGAATAGTACACATATAAAAGAAATCTCGGTTCTTTAGTCATCAAAAGAACTATATTAATAGAAGGAAGAGAGGAGAGAAAAACTCGATATGCAAGGTGTTGCTAATATGTCTCAAGGTGGGTTTGTGCTTTTGCACATATGAAGGATGATTTGTGCTTCTGCACTATAAAAATTGCTTATATGGTTGAATCAAAATGTTCTAAATGATCTTATAGCTTCCGCATTTATGCTTACATATAGATGAAGCAGCAAAGTGAGCAGTCGTGCAGATGTGTGCTACCCAAAAACCTTATTGGCTCTCCTTCCTTCCCGATGCACGCTGAGAAGAAAGGCCGGCGAAATTTAGCGACTCAACACTCCAACATAGCTCACCAGACAAGAAAGAAGATGTGGGAAAGGAATGGAGAAATTCATGTTATCGAACCTGGACGACTCCATGTTCATCACTTACTCTCTAGTAAATGACTCTATTAACACAAATTAAGTCAATAGCAATTGTTAATTTAAATTGAATAATGGTATTTATAACAGCTCTTGATCGGTTCTGTAGGATTGAAATATACTAATGTAGCAATCAGAGGGGGGTGAATGATTGCGCGGAAGCTAAAATCAAAATTTTGAACTTTATTTTTCTAACACACCCTAATTTAAACTCAAATTATTTGGAGACCAGTTCACACAGTTGAGAGACCAGTCTATGCAGTTGGGAGACCAGTAGACCTATTTGGGCGACCAATAGAGCAGTCAGATGGCCAGTAGAGCAGTCTGGCGACCAGTGGACCACTTAGGCAATCAGGCGAGCAGTTTGGGTGAGCAGGCGAGCAGACTGGCAAATAGTTCACAAAAATAGAAATTTATGAAGATCCAACTATTGTATTGATATGAAATTTTAACTGTATAAACTAGATTCAATTTTGAAGCTAACAAAAGAAGAATCATGTCGATCGGATCTACGGTTCAAAAGTTATATCCTTCGCAAAATGACTGAAACAAATAACGATCTAACAGCGATAGACCAATACTCAAACATAATTAACCAAAGATCCCACTGTTAGATTGATATGAAATTTTTACTGTAGAAACTAGACTTAATTCCTAAGCTAACTCAAAAGGAATCAACTCGATCGGACCTACAGATCTTAAGGTATTACCTTCGCAAGATGATACCTTTGCAAGAAACCGAACTCCGTGATGAACTTCGTGACTGCTGTGACGGACAAAACTTCTAGCGATCGATCAACTATGCCAGAGCCAAGAGCAAAATGAAAAATTGCCAGCCACTGGAGATGCAAAAAAGATTTTTTATTTTTGATCTGGTTACAGTACTCAAACAAAAGAGTACAAACCGAAAACTGATTCTCTGCATAAGCAGGAGACACATCCCCTATTTATCTGAGCAAACATAAAGAGATTGAATACAACTCCACTTCCCACATGGAAAGAGTTCAGTATACATCTCAACTTTATTAACATGGCCAAAAACAACTTTTGCACACATGTACAACCCACATGCTGTAAATACATGACTAACCAACCTCCATGTGCATGTTCTCTAGCTCGAACGTCCCGCATGACATCCTTGACCACCAAGATCTCGATTCCTCCCCGAATCTAGTCCCAAACCTCAGTTCCTCCATGAACCTAGTTCCGGTCCCGTCATCGACCACGTTCGCCCTCGAGCAACACCTGCACATGAATAAACAAGAAACAATTCCGAGCACAAGTCCACAACTTGACTCAAGGTCAATCCATGCAACCACTCACACGAGTGCATTACATTAAGCAAAACCATCATCATGCTATTACCGGCATATCAAATAAATCCGAGTATAAGTCCACGACTTGACTCAAAGTCAATCCATACAACCACTCACACGAGTGCGTTGCTTCAAGCAAAACCAATATCATGCTATCACAGCATATCAATTCAACATCTCAAACAACATATGCACAAGCACCACACATGCTATAATCACAACCACTTTACAATGCCAATTTCATTACTTAGCCAATTTTCAGCACATGATTTCACAATCTCCCCCTTGATGAAAACATTGGCAACACCATTTAGAACTGAACATTGGCATTCACCTCACAAGAAAAGTTTTAAGAAATTTTGTTTTTTAAAACAAAAAAGCAAAGTAAAAAACCTCCCCCTAAAAAGAAGAAATAATCTCCCCCTAAAAGGAAGAAAAAAATGAAGGAAGAAAAATGTGTGTGAATGTGCAATATGTATCCAAAAATCTCTAAAATTCTCCCCCTTTGACAATGGATTCATCAAGAATGCAAAAGACAGAACAAAATCTTTTTGTTTGTTTTTTATTTTATCCTTTTTTTATGTACTGAGCATTATAGGTCATCCACAAATGTACCAATTTCATCACCAAGCCATGCTATCAAAAATACTTACACCCTCAAATCTACACATAAACAATGTAGAGTAAGCATAACTAGCAATCAAGTACTATTAACGATTTTTTTTGCATGGCATGATCTCCCTTTCTCAACAATCTTAAAACCTGAAAGTATTGAATTTTTTGTGCACTTTATTTGTGCTTAAAAAACTGATTCATTAATTGATTGCAACAATAACAATTGCAAGGAATTACATGCACCATTAGCCTTACTTTTCAACCATGCCAAGAAGTCACAAGCTTAAGGTTTCATGGTTTCGGTCATACACAACCTCTTCCAAGTTCATATCAAAGTGCAATGATAAGTAGTCTCGTAAAGAAGAAGTGCGACAGTACATAACCTTGTTCTTGCATTTATCAACAATCACTCTTTGAGCTTTAGCACTTAACATTGATAAATTTCATATTTAGCACTTTTTGAGTAGGATCAAGATAGTCAAGAAAGTTCAACCATGACAAGATTTAATTCAAGTTGTCATTCCATTTAAATAGTCATATCATAAACTACACCATATATGCATGAGCATGAAGTTGCAAAAATCTTGAAACATAAACATGGCTTCAAATGACATATTGTGTATGAAATACAATGCTCAGTACTTTTTATTGTTTTTTATTTTTTTTTGTTTTTCATGCAAGAAACACACAGAATAAAAAGCATGTTACAAAATATTACAAAAACTTCAAAAACTCGCCTTCAAAAATAACCCATCGGATGAATCAAAACAAGTTCTCCCCGAATAAAAGCAAAACGAGAAGAAGACAAAGGTTTTGTGAAAATATCTGCCAATTGATGTTCAGTATCCACATGGTGATGCACAATATTTCCCTTTTCTACATGATCTCTAAGAAAGTGAAATATGATTTCAATGTGTTTTGTTCTAGAATGTTGCACAGGGTTCTTAGTAATGCATATTGCACTAGTGTTATCACACAAAAGAGAAACACTATCCAAATTAACCCCATAATCTTTAAGTGTAGCTACTATCCAAAGAATTTGAGAACAACAACTAGCAGCAGCCACATATTTAGATTCAGCAGTTGATTGTGCAATAGAAGATTGTTTTCTAGATGACCATGCTATAAGAGAATTACCCAAGAAGTGACATGAACCAGACGTACTTTTTCTATCAATTCTACAACCTCCAAAATCAGCATCGGAGAATGCTCTTAAACTAATGCATGAGGAAGCAGAAAGCCATATGCCAAAATCTTGAGTACCATGAAGATACCTAAAAATCCGCTTGACAGCTTGTCGATGTGAAACACGTGGGAAAACTTGAAAGCGAGCACACAAGCACACAGTAAATTGAATATCTGGCCTTGATGCAGTGAGATATAAAAGTGAACCTATCATGCTTCTATATTCCTTTTAATCAACCATCTCACCATTTTCATCCGGATCAAGTGTGAAAGTGCCTCCCATGGGTGTTATGATCGGCTTGCAGTTTTCCATCCTAAAGCGACGAAGCAAATCTTTTGTGTACTTACTTTGATGAACAAAAGTACCTTCTTTCATTTGTGTGATTTGCAGTCCCAAAAAGTAAGTTAACTCACCCATCATACTCATCTCAAATTCCTTCCTCATGGTTTCTGAAAACTTAGACACTAAAACATGAGAGGAACCACCAAAGATGATATCATCAACATAAATCTGAACGAATAGTTGATCAGTACCTTACTTGAGTAAAAAGAGAATTTTGTCAACTTTTCCCATTGTAAACCCCTTTTC
Source organism: Guadua angustifolia (assembly GCA_036346375.1). Classification (NCBI taxonomy): domain Eukaryota; kingdom Viridiplantae; phylum Streptophyta; class Magnoliopsida; order Poales; family Poaceae; genus Guadua; species Guadua angustifolia. The sequence continues at coordinate 237,022 of JAYEVE010000235.1, read as the reverse complement.
AAGTAAAAAGGTTTTTAGCCTATCATACCATGCTCTAGGGGCTTGTTTTAAACCATACAAAGTTTTTGACAATTTGAACTCAAAATTCTCTAATTTCTCGTGCATGGCATTGATCCAAGATTCAACAGTTAATGCATGAGATATATCTTTGGGTTCAAAAGAAGCAACAAAAGCAGAGTGAGCATAAGAATCAGAAGCAATAAACCTGGATCGGGTGACTCTCTCATTTAAATCTCCAATCATCTATTCAGGTAGATGTCTCATTTGAATGTGCAAAGAAGCCGCAACTTTAGAAACTTCTCCTTCTTCAATTTCAGCATGCACAGATGATGTTGTGGCTTGAGAATGCTCAACTGTAGGTGATGTAGTGGTAGGTGCCAAAGGACTACAACTGGTTGTGCAATAGGAATCAATAGTTCGTCCTCAACATCATCATCATCATTATCAACAAAGATACTCTCCCCCTGAACATATGCCACTGTACCATTTGCCTCCAAAAAAATTGAACTCGAGAAGGTCCAACCGTGTCAAGATGTAGTAGCTGTCCTTCACTCTACCTTTTGCCACAACAGGAGTGGAAGACGCATCTCCAAAAGTAACACTTTCAGCACGAGATGCACGAGTGAGGGAGGAGAACCAATTTTTATCACCAGACATGTGGCGTGAGCATCCGAAATCATCTAGCCAAAAGTTCTCCTTCCTCGCGCGAGAAACCTACATAAAAACATAGAATGTCGAGGCCTCGGTACTGGGGTTAGTGAAAGTATCTAGGCCCCCATGTGTTTAGGGTTTTGGTAATTAATGAAAATCAAGGCTAAAAGACTAATGGTGTTTGCATGAGTAAGTTGAAACCAGGAAAATCTACTCTTCGAGGGACGTTGGATTGTCACAAGTACAAAAAGGAAGGAGTACGCACCAAAGAAGTAAAAGAAATGAAGGTATAAAATTTTAGAGACATTTTCTAGTCATTTTACTGATCTCGGAGTTGGGAGAAAAGATCAGATTGTTAGGATAGTCGCCGTACTATTAAGAGGGACTTGATTGGGGTCTTGAACTTTAAATGTGCATCTAATATGGCTCAAATAAATATTTTTTCATTCATGCATTCGAGAGACACTGCTTTCTGAAAATTGAAGTCAAGGCCGGCACTACCGCAATGGGTAGGGCAGTAGTACCGCATTTGCGGTACTACCGGCCATATAGTGTCGGTAGGTATTTAACAGAGAGATATTTTGGGGTTTGGGGGTAGGTACTACCGCACCTAAGCCTACGGTAGCTTTTTAACAGAGGCAAATGCATTTCGGCTGGCAAGGTGTGGTACTACCGCACCCATATAGCGGTAGTATCGGCCATATAGAAAATGCACAGTAACGGCTATGTGTCAGAGCATTAAATGTGCTAGAGAGCAGTTGGGCCCAAGGGGCGGTAGTACCGGCCCCTAGAGGGCGGTAGTACCGGCCATGGCATATTTTTTAGATTAAAAATTAAATAACGGCTAGTTTGGGGTTTGGGGGTTATAAATACCCCCTCACCTGTGCTAGGAGCTGGTTGGTGACTTCATTGAATACATTTAGAGCTCTAGCAACTCTCTCCACACTCTAGTGCAATAAATTCATCATTCTTGAGTTTTGGAGAGGAAAATTGAGTGCATTTGCATTTGTTGAGCCATATTAAAGCACTCAAGAGTCTCAAGCCTTCGTCAAGTTTATTACTCTTGGAGGTTGCCACCTCCTAGACGGCTTGGAGGCGTGAAGTCCCAGTGATCTTCACAAAGAAGGTTGTGTGAAGGCCCGGACGGTTGTGAAGGCAAGGAGCTTGCCTACCCAGAGCGGGGAAGAGTTACCACGAGTGATCGAGGAAGGCTCAAGCGAGTGGAGCTGGCTTGAAGAAGTTCAAGTCACCTCAACGTGGAGTAGGGGAGACCGGCAAGTCTCCGAGACCACGGGATAAAAATCCACGTGTTCATCATTTGTGGTTTGCATTGTTTTCGCTCTTGTATTAATTCTAGCAAATTGATCATCTTGGTGCTATACTTGTTTAGCTATTGATATATTTGGGTAGAGTTGGTATTTGGTGATCATTAGAATTGTTAGGTATTAGAATTGCTAAAATTGTCATTAGTACTTATAAAACATTAAATTTGTTTTAGTGATTAAGAATTTAAAAACCTCCTATTCACCCCCCCTCTAGTCGGTATCCTTGATCCTACAAGTGGTATCAGAGCAAGGACTCTTTATTCGGGCTTTACCGCCTAAAGAGTAAGGATGGCTAGTGATGGGGTGTCAATAGGCAAGGCGCCATTTTTCGATGGCTCAAATTATGCATATTGGAAAATTCGCATGACCATTTATCTTAAGGCCATGAGCCCAAGCATATGAAGAATTGTAGATGAGGGTATCGCTCCGGGAACTAATCCCCCACTCACAATAGAACAAGTAGAGCGAAACATTCATCTAAATGCTCAAGCTATGAACGCTCTTTTTGGTGCTTTGAACGCGGATGAGTTCAATCGAGTGAGCAACCTCGAAACCGCTCATGAGATTTGGACAACCCTCTCGAAAATTCATAAGGGCACATCCTCGGTCAAAGAAGCCAAATTGCATATGCTTCGGATCAAATATGAGAGTTTTATTATGTTACCCTATGAGAACATTAATGAGATGTACTCGCGGTTAAATAACATAGTAAATGAGCTCAAAGGCCTTGGTGCATCACTAACCGACTTTGATATTGTTCGAAAGATGCTTAGGGCTCTTCCGGAGAAGTACGAGACCTTGGTGACGTTGTTTCTCAACTCACCGGAATTACCAAGAATGATGCCAACCGGACTTCTCGGGAATCTCATTACAAATGAGCTTTACAAGAAAGATAAGGATAAGCTATTGGAACAAAGCTCTTCTAAAAAGAAGAACATCGCCTTCAAGGCAAAGGCGGAGTCAAGTGATGAGGGCTCCAAAGATGAAGACACCGAGGAGGAGATGGCACTCCTCGTGAGAAGAATGAAAAGATTCATGAGAAGGCGCTCTAACTCAAGCGGTCCGCAAAGGTTCAAGAAAGGCCAACATTCTAGCACCAACCAGTATGCAAATATTCGGTGCTATGAATGTGATGAGAAGGGGCACATCGCCTCGCATTGTCCCAAGAAGAAGGATGACAAAGACAAATCACCCAAGAAGAAGAAATTCTTTCAAGGCAAGAAGAAACTCTTCAAGAAGTTCCAAAAGGATGGCAAGGGTGAGGCTCATAATGGAGAGTGGGATTCCGAAGAAGATTATTCGGACTCCGACTCATCCGAAGAAGAAACTCCGTCAAAGAAGAAGGGTCTAGCCGTCATCGCCATCAAAGAAGCGTCATCGCTATTCGTCACTCCCTTATGCCTCGTGGCTAAAGGAGAATTTAAGGTAAATTCAAATGATGATGATGAACCTTCATATGATGAGTTGATGGATATGCTTGAGGATTTAAATGAGTATCTTGGCAAAGAGAAATCAAAATTTAAGGTTTTGAGAAAAGAGTTTCTTTCTCTCAAAAATTCTTATGAGGAGCTAAAGGAAGCTCATGAGGTTCTCCTTGCCAAGGATCATTCAAAGTCCTCAAATGATATTGGTATAGAATGCAAAATTATTAATAATTTGCCTAAACTAGAAAATGACTCATGTTGTATGGCAAAATCAAGCATCGCTACCTCATGTGATGATTTAATTGATACATTGTGTTGTAATGTAAACACATGCCATGAAAATTTGATCGTTGAAAATAATGAACTTAAAGAATAAGTGAATAAGCTTAACAAAAGTTTAGATAGATGCTTTAGGGGTAAGGATACCCTAAATAAAATCTTGAGTAGTCAAAGATGTTCTTACAATAAAGAAGGATTATGATATATCCCTAAAAAGAACAAGAAAATAAGTAACAAGGTTCCTCATTTTGTGAAAATAAATGGTAAATTTTGTTATAAATGTCATGATGTAGGACATTTAGCTATTAATTATTCATTAAGTAAAGCTTCCAAAGAAAATATTCATGACTCTTGCTATGTACTTAAAAGAGATAGAAATGGTAAAGTTTTTGCTAAATTTGTTGGGACCCCGATAATTGGCCAAAGAAAGAAAGCCGTTTGGATTCCCAAAACCTTGGTCACTAACCTCCAAGGAACCAAACAAATTTGGGTACCTAAAAAGGCTTGATTTTATTTTGTAGGTGAACTACAAGACCAGTGGACGGCATTGGGTACTAGATAGTGGATGTACCCAATATATGACCGGCGACCGGAAAATGTTCACCACTTTTGATTCGGGAAGTGGACAACATGACAAGATCACATTTGACGATAATAGCAAAGGAAAGGTATTGGGATTAGGTAAAATTGCCATATCAAATGATCTTTCCATTTCTAATGTATCTCTAGTTGAAACACTAAACTTTAATTTGTTATCCGTTGCTCAAATATGTGATCTTGGTCTTGTTTGTAGATTCTCTAAAAATGGTGTTGTTATTTCTAGAGAAAATGATGATTCTTTAGTATTTAAAGGATTTAGGTTTGGAAACTTGTATTTGGTTGATTTCACCTCAAATGACTCATGTCTTCAAACTTGCTTAATGGCAAAGACATTTTTAGGATGGTTATGGCATAGAAGACTAGCTCATGTTGGGATGATTCAACTTAAAAAGTTGTTTAAAAATGATTTAGTTGTGGGCTTGAAAGATGTGAAGTTTGAGAAAAATAGACTTTGTAGTGCTTGTCAAGCCGGCAAGCAAGTGGCTAGTTCTCATCCTTCAAAGAGTATCATGTCCACATCTAGACCATTAGAGCTCTTACATATGGATTTGTTTGGCCCGACAACCTATAAGAGCATCGGGGGTAATTCTTATAGTTTAGTCATTGTTGATGATTGTTCTAGATATACGTGGGTATTCTTTCTAGATGACAAATCCGAAGCCTCCGAGATTTTCAAAAAGTTTGCAAAAAGGGCTCAAAATGAATTTGATTTTAAAATAAAGAAAATTCATAGTGACAATGGTTCCGAGTTCAAGAATACAAGAATTGAAGATTATTATGATGAACTTGGAATAAAGCACGAACTTTCCGCAACCTACACTCCGGAATAAAATGGAGTTGTAGAACGGAAAAATCGGACATTAGTTGAAATGCAAGAACAATGCTTCATGAATATGACACATCCGATAGTTTTTGGGCGGAAGCCATTAATACCGCTTGCCATGCTACAAATAGACTTTATTTGCATCGACTTTTGAAAAAGAATTCTTATGAGCTCCTTGTTGGAAGAAGACCGAACATTTCTTATTTTCGAGTTTTTGGTTGCAAATGTTATATTTTGAAAAAGGGTGTTCGGCTCTCTAAATTTTAAAGTCGTTGCGATGAAGGCTTCTTGCTTGGTTATTCCTCAAATAGCAAAGCTTATCGAGTTTTTAATAAAAATAAAGGTTTTATAGAGGAAACGTGTGATGTTGAATTTGATGAAACTAACGACTCTCAAGAAGAGCAAGAAAATTTGGATGATGTAGGTGAAGAAGGGCTAAGAGAAGCAATGAAGAATATGACTCTTGTAGAAGTGAAGCCGGAAGTGGACAAAGAGGATTAACCCTCATCCACTCAAGTCGAGCCTTCAACCTCCGCAACTCCAAGTCAAATTCAAATCATCGATGAAGATGACAAGAATAATGATCAACAAGTTCAACCTTTACCTCAAAGAATTCATCACAGTCTCTCCAAGGATCATCCAATAGATCAAATATTGGGTGACGTAAGTAAGGGTGTTCAAACTCGATCTCGCGTTGCTTCCTTTTATGAACATTATTCATTTGTATCATCATTTGAACCTACTAACGTAGATGAGGCATTAGATGATCCGGATTGGGTAAATGCAATGCATGAGGAGTTAAATAATTTTGCCTGAAATGATGTTTGGACTTTAGTAGAAAGACCTAAAGAACATAATGTAATTGGTAGAAAATGGGTCTTTCGAAATAAGCAAGATGAAAATGGTATTGTTGTAAGAAATAAAGCTAGATTAGTGGCGCAAGCTTTCACTCAAGTCGAAGGATTAGATTTTGGTGAAACTTTTGCACCCGTAGCTAGATTAGAGGCTATTAGAATCTTGCTTGCATTCACATCATGTTTTGATATTAAATTATTTCAAATGAATGTAAAGAGTGCATTCTTAAATGGACAAATATCCGAGTTGGTATTTGTAGAGCAACCTCCCGGTTTTGAAAATGCTAAACATCCAAATCATGTTTACAAACTCTCTAAAGCGCTATACGGTCTCAAGCAAGCTCCTAGAGCATGGTATGAGCGACTTAGAAATTTCTTAATTTCAAAAGGTTTCAAAATTGGGAAGATTGATACTACACTCTTTACAAAAATTATCGATGAAGAATTCTTTGTATGTCAAATTTATGTTGATGATATCATATTTGGTTCTACTAACGAAGACTTTTGCAAAGAATTTGATGATATGATGTCTTGGGAATTTGAAATGTCAATGATCGGAGAATTAAGCTTCTTTCTCGGACTTCAAATCAAGCAATTCAAGAACGGGACATTCGTAAGCCAAACCAAATACACTAGGGATCTACTCAAAAGGTTTGGCATGGAGGACACAAAGCCAATCAAGACTCCAATGGCTTCAAATGGGCATCTCGACCTAAATGAGGGAGGTAAACCGGTAGACTTAAAGCTTTATAGATCTATGATTGGTAGTTTACTTTATCTCACCGCATCTAGGCCCGATATAATGTTTAGTGTTTGCATATGCTTTCGTTTTCAAGCTTCTCCCAAAGAATGTCATTTAGTTGCCGTAAAGAGAATTCTGAGATATTTAAAGCATTCCTCAAATATAGGGTTATGGTATCCTAAAGGTGCTAAGTTCGATTTAATTGGATATTCGGATTCTGATTATGCGGGTTGCAAAGTGGATAGGAAAAGCACCTCCGGAAGTTGTCAACTTCTAGGTAGATCCTTGGTGTCTTGGTTTTTTCAAGAAGCAAAACTCCGTAGCTCTATCCACTGCCGAAGCCGAATATATATCCGCCGGTAGTTGTTGTGCTCAATTATTATGGATGAGGCAAACTTTAATGGATTATGGAATAAATTTCAAAAAGGTGCCTCTTTTGTGTGATAATGAAAGCGTGGTTAAAATAGCAAATAACCCAGTCCAACACTAAAAAACCAAGCACATAGATATCCGCCATCATTTCTTGCGAGATCATGTGAGTAAAGGAGATATTGAAATTAGTCACATTAGAACTGAAAATCAATTAGCGGATATTCTCACCAAACCCTTGGATGAGGCAAGATTTTGCAAATTGAGGAATGAATTAACTGTCATAGATATATCTAATGTGACCTAAATGATGTTCTCCTTTGATATTTATTGATTTATTTGATGTTTGTTCTTTTAACGGTGTCTCACATCAAGGGGGAGTAATTTGCTCTTCATATGCATATCTTACCCCCCCCCCAAACGTGAAAAATCAAAAATAGTGCTAATTATCTTAAAAGGATTTATCTAGACCTCTATAGGTCAAATTATTTGAAAATAATCTACCTTAGTTTAATAAATTTCAAAGGTTCGAAAAATTCATTTACAATGTACTATTGTATAAATCTCATCTCTTGAAAATGGTACCATATTATATCTTCTTTATTTCAATAATTAAAAATTATTGTGCTTTTGAAAAAGTTTGTTAAAATTCAAAATCTTGATCTATATTGATCTATTTAAAGCACAAATTGAGTCATGCCAATTGAACTAGGTTTGAGATTATCTCTAGTTCTTGATTGGTGATTTCGACTCAAACAAGTCGAATATAAATGATTATATATCTTCTCTTTGAAGTATCATTTCTTGTGTTGTGTCTCAGTTGGAAATGCTCAAAAATGATTCCATTTTGAAATAAAATTCATACGAGCAATTTCGCAACCTATTTCTTAAGCCTTCCAGGTTTTCAGCACTTAGCCGGCACTACCGTCCGTTTGGAGCGGTAGTACCGCGTTCTTGATACTAGGGGGTTAGGGCTTGATAGTCCGCTTCGGCTGCTAAGTGGTGGGGACCCGAATTTAAACTGGCCGTTCTCTCTCCCTCTTCATTTCCTCTCTCCTCTACCAAAACCGCCCCCTTCTCTTCCTCTCCCGTGCGTGTCTCTCTTTCTCTCTCTCTCTCAAAACCCTAATCACAATCTTCCTCAAATCGTTGTGACTCTCGGGTCTTTCTTCATCAGATTCATTCCTTGTGTGTCTCTCCTTCAAGAGGTAACATTCTTCCTTCCTATCTCTTGTTAATTTGTTCTCCTTGAAGCTTTCTAGGGTTTGAATGAAAATTAGCTCATGTGAATTGTTTAGCAAATTCGTATGGCAAGATCTTGATGGATTAGGTTTACATAAATGTTATCTCTCCTATTCAAGTTCTAATCCATGCCTAAAAAGATTTTGTGCCATTACATTGTCTAAAATTGTTCAAAACCGTGCCCTGATCATGCATGGGCGGCACTACCGGTCCCTTGGAGCGGTAGTACCGACTTTGCGGTACTACCGGGCTCCTTGAGCGGTAGTCTTGGCTATGTCTTGATGGCATGAGCTGTTGAACAATTGAAGGTTCAATTAAATTGCTAAAATTCACATGACTCTATTTTCCTTGGAAAATCCCTCCTAGCTTATGTTCTATCCTAAAATCCTTTGAAATTCCTTCTAGATCATGCCTCGCACAAAGAAATCCGGGGTCGGTCCATCTGGAGCTCAAGGAAGCAAGGTCGTCAAGAAATCGACTCGGGGTCATGGTATTCCTACTTCGGATTCTGACAGTGATGACAGCAACAACTCCTTTGAGGTTGCAATGAGGACTTCAGCAGCTAAAGGAAAAGCAGCAGCTGGGGCATCAAAGTCTAAGAAAAGAAAGATTCCTGTAGATGCGCCTCAGGAGTGTGAAATTTTTGGGAGTGATGATGAGACTGAAAACGAAGATAATGAGAGCTTTGATGAGGAAGAGGTTTTGCCTCAGGTTGGAAGGCACAACAATGATCCTTCCCAAATAAAAGGGGATGACTATTATGCAATCCGGGGACAAAATCAGTATCTTCTGCCTTGCTCTGCCACAAACCAGAAGTTCCACTCGCTTTTCCAGCAGAAGGTCTATGAGCAAATCTATCTGGAAAAGGACTTTGCTAATCAAAGATGGGTTAGCTAGAATCATGTTAGAGAACAGCCAGACTTTGTTGGAATTCCTAAACTATTTGGAGGAGCTAGCTTGTATCACTTTCTTGGTGGCAGGACTGACTACAATGAGAAGATCATCAAGCAATTCTATGCCACCTTATATGTCTCCGAGTCCTTTGATTCCATCACTTGGATGACCGATTCACGCAAATACACTGCATCCAAAGATGATTTTGAGCATGCCTTGGGAGTCTTTCACGGTTCCTATTCGAAAATCCATGATGCTCCCACTCATCATTGGATGAAGGCTGCACATTCTATGATCAATCCCATCCATTTAAAATTGACGATCTGTAGACTCTGACTTCAACCAAGCATGGTAAACAAAATAATAAGGGTATGCATTCATCCAAAAGTGGAAATTTTGATGCCATCGAGGGATATGCATGGAATTTGATTGCTAAAATTATGGCAAAAGAAAATTTTGATGTGGTGGACTTCATCATAAGGGAAATGGCCCTATCTGCAAAAGAAAAAGGGAAGATCATCTATTTTGCTCCGTACATCATGGCTTTAATCAGAAGGGTGGCAGGATACAATGGTCCAACTCCTATTCCTCACAAGCCATATAAGCTCCGTGTTGCTCCGCCTCAAGTTCTACATCATATTGCTGAGCAAGCCACCCAAGCCAAAGTCCAAGCCGAGCAAGCTGCTCAAGCTTCTCAAGCTCCACCTATGCACGATGCCTATCTTGCCAGTCTTGAGAGTCTGCGGTCCGATATGATGACTCAGTTTGGCCTTCTTGATCTTGACTTCACAACCGTCGGTAGAGACGAGCTCGAGGCGTGTGGGCACCTCGAGTACTTGATTGAGCGATCAGGCGAGCTTCTTCGATCTCTTTTCATCGCTTTGGTCGTGCCTCGACCGAGCAGCGCTCCCTCTCCTTCTCATCCTCCTCAACCTTGACCTCGGCGGATCCTTTGGCGGCTCCAGGATCTCCGAAGCGGTGCAACATGAAGCACTTTTGGCATACCCTTTTGGTCCTTGATGACAAAGGGAGAAGAAGGAATGAATTGAAGATGAAGATCGGCTTAAAGCCCATCTTACCTATATATTTAATTGCAATATTGTAATGAATCTTGGTTGTGGATTGTTGCCTTACGGTTCTTGGATATTCTCTTTTGCTTTTGGTTGTGTTATGCACTTAAATGATTGTTGAACTATTTGCTCCTAATCGTTATATATTTTATCTTCTGAGTTTCGCCTTAAAATATCATGCGTATTCAATCTCATTATAGCATTTCACGTTACTCTCTCAAAGAAACTCATATACAAATATGCATAATCTTATTGTTCACCGAAGCACATTTGTAGGGGGAGTTATATTCTCATTTAGCAATATTTTGATTCAAATATCTTTTGTTCTCTAAAGACAAAATATTGTTAAATAAGAATCATGTGGTGTGAGTAACTAATCTTTAGCCACTCACCCAAAATCTAAACTTACTTCAATTCGTTCATGAGGATTGTCATCAATTACCAAAAAAGGGGAGATTGAAAGTATCTAGGCCCCTATGTGTTTAGGGTTTTGGTAATTAATGAAAATCAAGGCTAAAAGACTAATGGTGTTTGCATGAGTAAGTTGAAAACACGAAAATCTACTCTTCGAGGGACGTCGGATTGTCACAAGTACAAAAAGGAAGGAGTACGCACCAAAGAAGCAAAAGAAATGAAGGTATAAAATTTTAGAGACATTTTCTAGTCATTTTACCGATCTCGGAGTTGGGAGAAAAGATCGGATTGTTAGGATAGTTCCGTACTATTAAGAGGGACTTGATTGGGGTCTTGAACTTTAAATATGCATCTAATATGGCTCAAATAAATATTTGTTCATTCATGCATTCGAGAGACATTGCTTTCTGAAAATTGAAGTCAAGGCCTAAGCACTCAAGAATGGGTAGAGGCGAGTACCAAGCATTTGCGGTACTACCTACCATATAGTGTCGGCAGTATTTAACAGAGCTATTTTTTTGGTTCTTCGTAGGCGGCACTCTACGGGTGGGTGGGCTGTGATAATCAGTAAATGCAGTACTACTCAAGACTTCTTGATAGCTTTTATACAGAGGCAAATGCATTTCACTGGCAAGGTCTTGATACTCAAGACCCATATAGCTAATAATACCATATAGAAAATACACAAGATCGACTCGTGTCGAGCATTAAATGTGCCAGAGCCGTTGGGCCCAAGGGCGATTACTCGCCCCTAGAGGCGATAATCTCTGGTCATGGCGTATTTTCTAGATTAAAATTAAATAACGGCTAGTTTGGGGTGCAGGGGTTATAAATACCCCCTCACATTGCTAGGAGATGGTTGGTGACTTCATTGAATATATTTAGAGCTCTAGCAACTCTCTCCACACTCTAGTGCAATAAATTCATCATTCTTGAGTTTTGGAGAGGAAAATTGAGTGCATTTGCATTTATTGAGCCATATTAAAGCACTTAAGAGTCTCAAGCCTACGTCAAGTTTATTACTCTTGGAGGTTGCCGCCTCCTAGACGGGATCTTCAAAAAGAAGGTTGTGTGAAGGCCCGGACGGTTGTGAAGGCAAGGAGCTCGCCTACCCGGAGCGGGGAAGAGCTACCACGAGTGATCGAGGAAGGCTCAAGCAAGTGGAGCCGGCTTGAAGAAGTTCAAGTCAACTCAACGTGGAGTAGGGGAGACCGGTAAGTCTCCAAGACCACGGGATAAAAATCCACGTGTTCATCATTTGTGGTTTGCATTGTTTTCGCTCTTGTATTAATTCTAGCAAATTGATCATCTTGGTGCTATACTTGTTTAGCTATTGATAAATTTGGGTAGAGTTGGTATTTGGTGATCATTAGAATTGTTAGGTATTAGAATTGCTAAAATTGTCATTAGTACTTATAAAACATTAAATTTGTTTTAGTGATTAAGAAATTAAAAACCTCCTATTCACCCCCCTCTAGTCGGTATCCTTGATCCTACAGTTAGAAATAAGATGTTTAGGAATCCAGTACTGAGACACACGACGAGTAGGCACAACACGAGTATGCTTGTTCACAAAATTAGATTTGCCCTTTCTTGTGTTTTTTGCAACAAAAGGTGTTTGCATCACCCTAGGCACAAAATGAGGAGTAAAATGTGCCTTCCTGAAATTAGACCTAGCCTTAGCCTTTTCTTTCTTTTGCTGTTTGGCTAGCCTAAAGCAAAAATCTACTAAATGTCCATCTCTACCACAATGAATGCAATTGTACTTAACATGATGTTTAGCTTTAACGATAGAAGCAACATTTGCATTCATCACGATGAAGATAAAACACCAGCAGATGATTAACAAACCAATGGGATTGTGATGGACCAAAAACAATCATAGCAGGGTTATAAAAGAAATCAATTTCTTTCTTGTACTGCATTACACTAAAATTGATATTTTCGAGTTTCTCTTGTACCAATCAACAAAGGCGAATAACAAAACTGTTAGAAAATGAGGGTTCCCAGACTCTAACATATCAAAATCAAAGAGGAAGAATAACACACACACACTTCGAGATATGAACTAGCAATATCCCGGCCGACTATGAAGTTCGGACCAAAAGATTCAAGTACCTCGGAGGAAAGAGTATTCCATATCTTATTACTACTCCCAAGCACCATAATGGGAACAAATTAATGTTCCAGTTCCATGGCTCGGAGAATTTGACTTAAAGCAACGTGTGAATGAATCCTGCATGTGTAAACAAAAGCAATAAAATAACTAGACACCTTCAAACAAATAAAGAATAATAATGATGATGACGATAATTGTCCTGTTTATACCATACCACAACTAAAGTAACATATACACAATGGTCTGGTCCGTAAGATATGAGATAAAGATACGACAGATGTTAAATCATAAAGACAACATCTTTGCACACTCAAATTATGTGCACCTCAAACATCGTAGTTTGCATTCCAATAATGACATATACATACATAAAAGATGCTCAAGTTTATATTAACATGGAACAGGAACAAGACTAGAAAGACAAATATTTTCATGTTTCAATTTACACCTTCACGAAGGAGATTTACCCAACAAGTCGAAGATGACTACTTTCTTGAGTTCTTCCCTGCAAGCACACACAAGGAAAGTGAAGAAGGAACAGTCCAGATAGGACATGGGAGGTAGTAGGAGAGAAACGGGTGGGGGCGGAGTCTGTGAGAATCAGAAGATATCCTTGAGAGGGTGGTGGAGAACTTGGTGGCGACGCCTTGTCCCAGACCGCGCCTGCTGGGGCGCCGGGCGCCGCCAAGACGATGTTGGAGCCCACCGAGGTGAGGCCCTCGCCGCCATGCCCCACAACGCCCCATGAATGTGAGCCTCTCGCCCTCCTCACTCTGGATTTTGGAGCACAGGGGAAATTTTGATCTAGGTTCTTTGGAATCTTGGGTTAGATGTATAACTGGGAAGTGGCGTCCTTCGGATATGCGAAGAAATAAAAACGGATATATCCGGAAAAATATTCAGAATATTTCGATTCGACGGATAGTTATCTTCCGAATCCAAAACCGAATCCGAAATAAAGTATCCGAAACCGAATCCGAATCTGAAAAATATCCGAAAAAATTATCCCAATCCGATTCGAACATATCCGGTCGGTCGGTCGGTCGAAAAATATCCGATCTGATTACACCCCTAAACACCACACGGAAAGCCTACACGCAATAAAAAACAAAGGTTCACGCCGACGGAAACAAAAGGGTCTATACTGGATCCCGCAAAAAAACAAGCGATCTCAGAGATGATTCTTGCAACAGTTGACAAATGTTGCCACCGGTTGTTTAACCCCACGGATGATGCTTGCAACACTTTGCAAGCGTTGCCACCCTGTTGCTTGCAACGCATAACATCATGTGTTGCTATGTATTCGTTGTTAAAGGGGTGTTCCTGTTGTAGTGTGCCAAGTTTTCTTCAGGAAATTCTTCAATCTGTTCATCGGTTAGTGAAGACAAGAATGACAGAGAAAAACTTGAAGAAGCATTATGCTGAGACATGCTAGACTGGGAGGTCAATGCAATTGATTTATTATCATTCTTCCTAGCAAGAACATCCAATTCATGAGTTTTTAATTTAGAGAAGAGAACATCTACAGTAAGTTCACTCATGACAGTTGATTCTCTAATGGATGTAATTTTCATCTTCCAAATAGACATGTCTAATGCACCAAGCAGTTGTCTAGCATTAGTAGCCTCATCAAAGAAAACCCCAACAGCACGTAAATTGCTAAGAATTTTATTAAAGCGCGAAAAGAAATCATCTAGCGACTCACCAGGTTTCATCTCGAATCGCATGTATTCTTTCTTATATATATCTTGACGAACCTCTTTGATAGTGTTAGAACCCTCATGATAATCACAAAGAGATTTTCATATCTCATATGCAGACTTGAGATGAATCACACGGTCGAAGTCACTTCTTCCTAATCCTTGGATGATCAAATTTCGTGCTCTGCTGTTTGCTTCAACATGTGTTTGATTGGTTTCGTTGACTTGATCATTCTCAGGAACTTGATATGGCTTGTACACCTTCTCCTAGATTGCAAAGCCCTGAGCTTGAATGTATGCCTCCATCTTTGCTTTCCAAAACTGAAAATCAACACCATCGAAAACACAAGGTTTTGTCGAATACCTATCCATCGCTACGATTTCTAATCACCGGTTAAGATTAATTAGAAAAACCTTGCTCTGATACCACTTGTAGGATCGAAATGTACTAATGTAGTAATCAGAGGGGGGGTGAATGATTGCGCGGAAGCTAAAATCAAAATTTTGAACTTTATTTTTCTAACACACCTCAATTTAAACTCAAATTGCTTGGAGACCAGTTCACACAGTTGATAGACTAGTTTATGTAGTTGGGAGACCAGTAGAGCAGTCAGACAGCTAGTAGAGCAGTCTGGGCGACTAGTAGACCACTTGGGCGACCAGTTTGGGCGACAGCGCGGCGGTTTGGGCGGCGAGCAAGCGATCGAGCGAAAGGTGAAAGGTGACCGGCAACTAGTTCACAAAACAAATCTAAAGATCTAACTGTTGGATTGATGTGAAATTTTAACTATATAAACTAGATTCAATTCCAAAGCTAACAAAAGAAGAATCAGGTCGATCAGATCTACGGATCTAAAGTTATATCTTTTGCAAGATGACTGAAACAAATAACGATCTAACAGCGATAGACCAATACTCAAACACGATTAACTGAAGATCCCACCATTAGATTGATATGAAATTATTATTGTAGAAACTACACTTAATTATAAAGCTAACCCAAAAATAATCAACTCGATCGGACCTATAGATCTTGAGATATTACCTTCGTAAGATGATACCTTTGCAAGAAACCGAACTCCGTGATGAACTTCGTGACTGCTGCGACGGACAAAACTTCTAGCGATCGATCAACTATGCTGGAGCCAAGAGCAAAACAAAAAATTGCCAGCCGCTGGAGATGCAAGAAAGATTTTTTATTTTTGATCTGGTTACAATACTCAAACAAAAGAGTACAAACCCTAAAATCTGACTCTCTGCATAAACAGACACCTCCCCCTATTTATACAGAGCAAACATAAAGAGATTGAATACAACTCTACTTCCCACATGGAAAGAGTTCGTATACATCTCAATCTGACCCAACATGGCCAAAAACAACTCTTGCACGCATGTACAACCCACATGCTATAAATACGTGACTAACCAGTCTCCATGTGCATGTTCTCTAGCCCGAACGTCCTGCATGACATCCTTGACCACCAAGACCTCGATTCCTCCCTGAATCTAGTTCCAAACCTCAGTTCCTTCATGAACCTAGTTCTGGTCCCGTCATCGACCACGTTCGCCCTCGAGCAATACCTGCACATGAATAAACAAGAAACAATTCCGAGCACAAGTCCACGACTTGACTCAAAGTCAATCCATGCAACCACTCACACGAGTGCGTTACATCAAGCAAAACCATCATCATGCTATTACCAGCATATCAAACAAATCCGAGCACGAGTCCACGACTTGACTCAAAGTCAATCCATGCAACCACTCACACGAGCGCGTTGCATCAAGCAAAACCAACATCATGCTATCACAGCATATCAATTTAACATCTCAAACAGCATATACACAAGCACCACACATGCTATAATCACAACCACTTTGTAATGCCAATTTCATTACTCAGCCAATTTTTCAGCACATGATTTCACAGGTTCAAACAAAAGAAGAGAGAAATGCACAGTTAGCAAAATGGGTAGTTGATAGTCATTCACCACCATTCAATCACAACCATGACCAGGTGATATGATAGTTATTGACGACCAATCACTTACTACTAGCTCATAACACCTTATGACCAGCTTGATTACTCATGATCAATTATTGATGTTGACCAGACAACTGATCATGACTTACTCTGACTAGCCCATGATCATGCATGAATAGCTCACGAGCTCGACCATCCCTACCCTGAATAGTTTATGATCATGCACGACTAGCTCACGAGCCCTGGTCGGATAATCTTTTACGACCAGTCTGGTCGGCTAGTCTTTATGACCAGTCAACCTATTTCCCATACTAGACTAAACCATTCACGCTTTGGAATTTCCAACAGAAAAGGGCATCATAAATGAGCCAATTTGCATCAATTCCTCCCAACTACAAACTGAATAGTAAAAGATAAATAGAATCACTGTGCTAAAAGTGTTGTTAATATACCAATCTTTTAATGTAAGTCTAGTACGGGTTGAACTTACACCTAGAATAACAAGAGTCATCCTCCCACAATTGATGAATGGACTACGTCTTGAATTCACATCATTTTGTGACCAGTCTTCACTTGAAATCCCAACCGATACTAGGCTAACAAAGAATTATGCCTAAACATGTTGTTATATAGTCATGCTTCCTTATCTGCTCATGAGCTTTCTAGAGAATGCCATGTTCTTATGAACTGCGATCTCACAGTTAGCCTCAAGTAGGTATATTCATTTTAGGTATTCTGTAGGCCAAGACCTTTTTTCTTCATTTAAGACTAGAACACATTAAGGTTTTCAGCCAACATTTCATACAATTGAAAATAGTTTGTCTATTAGGATATGGTACGATTAATAATATGTACTCTTTTATTACAACATCAACTTATTTTTTTTCATTACCTAATTCACGGGATGTCTAATTAGGAAGGTATGGGTTACCATTGTGGTGTACCTCAAATGGACCTCATAACCATGTCCATAGATGCAGCGGAAATCGCTTTTCTTACTAGCACCGTTGTAAAAGGTAGGGTATAATCTAATTGGGTTGAATAACTAGATCCCAAATTATTTTGAAAATAATTCTACACATAAAATAACATGCATAATTTAAATCAACATAGCAATTTTGTAAAACTGGGTTTTGCATGATCAAAGCACAACTTATCTTGAAAAAGCCCTTGTTCTTGCTCTAAACCTTGATCTTGAATCAATGATTCTTACTTGGACGCTCTAAGCACTTCAATTTCTACATATAATGAGAGAAAACACTAAATAAATAGCAAAATAGAGAGTAAAAAAACTCTAAAAATCAAATAAAATTTACCATTAAATAGATCTTTATTTTATAAATTTTTAGAAATTTGAATCACCCCAATTGGAGCTCGTATGAAGAAGAACGGGCTGTCAAAAAATTCAAAGATTGGAAAAATTAGAAAATAATAAATTATTATTTTTCCCGAATTAAATTTATATTGGAAATCTTGAATTATTACACCATCGCTGACATCAGCGTCAGATTAAATAATCTGAAAAGCTCCCGAGCGAACACGTGGCAGTAGTCCATAGACCCAGTACATGGATCAATCCTGGTTCACCACGAACCCGGTCCACAAAACTGTACTGACATGCAGGCCCGCATAGCTGACTCGGCATGACAGCATGGCGATCCACGGGCAACACGCAAGTGACCATGTTAACGAAGAAGATGACACAGCGCTGACGAAACAGTCCACATGGTGTCCTCGTGTTGATTATCTATCCAAGCCACCTCAGCTGGTGGCACGCAGAGCCCTAGGATCACCGCCGATGAGCAAAAAGGACATCTCGGCATTGCCTACCTGCCGACATGGTCAGATCCCCGATTTCACTGAAACGACAGCAGTGATGACTTGAACGGACTGACGGTTAGGGCTTCCGTGGATGGCGAACACCAATGGTCTTCCAGCGAACTTTATGTGAGCACGGGCTGCTCCACGACAAGGCGAAGCGAACCAGGCAATCTACAAGGTCTGGGACGCAGGGACAATGTTGAATCGATGGGTTCTTTGTTGTGATGATGCTCGGGGAAAACTTCAAAATCCAGCAGATCGGCGACAGAACTTGGCAAAACACGTTAGGGCTTTGGGTGTTGGGGCTGACACGAGGCCGGCGCGCCAGTTAAAAACCTGCAAGAGGCTTGACCATGCATGATCTAGAACGCTGGTGGGCTCGGAGTAGAGACCAACTTAGAGACAATGGCCGCAGCCCGCAACATGCCACGATGGGATTGTTGGATGTGGTGCGAGCTCGGATCAATCTCAACCACACAGCGTAAAACCAACAGCTTCCAACAGTTGGAACTCGAATCCTCCACCACCGCACGATTTGAATCTAACGGTCTCGGCTTCTAAGCAATCATGGATATTGGGCTGAGATGGCGACTTAGGCCAGCCCATTACTATTCAATTAGTTTTTAAAGCCTTACTCAATTGAAATAATTCTAGTAAATAAAGTAATTCATTTAAAATAATATAATTATCGAAAAATATTAGAAAACTCCTAAAAATATATCGAGACATTTAGAACTTAATAAAATATTCTTGGTAAAAGTTTATTTAAAAATTTCAAGCTTTTAAATATTTTCCATATTGAACATAACTCAAAAATAATAAATAAATCTAATAAATTCTAGACAATTCCAATAAATTCACAAAATGCATGAATAATATTAGAATATTATTTTGATCCAAATTTTGGGATGTTACAGTCAACCCTTAAGAGTGGTGAGTGTAATGCCCGGCCCATTAATGTGATGCCGATGTGGAGTGATGGTGGGATTAGTCTCTAATTGCTTGTCTAAAGTGAGAGTTGTATGAGTATATAATACATATTAGGTCTAAACATAGTATCTCTAAGTTAATTCTTTAACACAAAGCGAGAATAAAAGTGTAAGTGGTGCTATACATATGTGGGCCCGCTCCATGGGCTTTAAGCCAAATTTGGGCTTGGCTATTACAGTAAGCTTCAAGCCTGGCCAGGCTGTTACGGTAAGCTTCAAGCCTCCAGCTTACTGCGAGTTAACAACAGCGTGTGTACTATCTGTAAACTTTTGCTTTTCTGGACAAGACATTGCTAATTGGTCAAGCTAGCTCTTTTCAGACGTAAGAATATATACAAGCATGCAAGCACATGCATCTGCTTTGCAAAGAAGTGCAGACGATGCATGCATGAATGGAAGCAAAGTTTAATGATCTCTGACATAGGCGCACTCCAAGGTCGTTGCCCCAAACAGCTCCTGACATGACATACTGAGATACATATAAGCTGGGAGAGTGTGGAAGAGGTGTATATCTGTGACCAAAACTAACATCGTTTCTTGTTGCTTTCATGCATGTACTGGCATTCTTGCTCTTAGTTTGTTTCCATATCAAAGTTTAAGTCGTAATTGCTTCTGGATTCTTGCGCGTGGCTCTATCTTGATAATGGAAAATGGTAGGGCCGGCTGTTCCACGAGCGCTGCTCAGGCAGAATAGCAAAAGTTTGTTCATTTCGGGGTGGTGTGACTGACCCTCATGTTGGCCTTGTTTCGAGTAAGACTCTGTAGAGGTTGGAGTTAGCTATACCATGCCAGCACAACATGGTACGGGTCTAATGGGCTTTGGGCCATGACATATCATGCCTATTTTATATGGCCATCTCGTCGTGTCGATCTGATTTATCTCTAATAAGGCCTAGGCATGCCCAAGACATGCCGTGCCGTCGTCGTGCTGCGTTGGTCCAAATCTCGTCCTATTGAATGTATGAGTTGTGGATGCCACCATCATTGATTCGTTGCTGTGGATGCACTAAGGATGAGAAGCAAGCGTCGACCGCTGGTGAGGATCCAGTACACATAATTATTTAGAGAAAAAAGACTAAAATTTGTTTATGCATTAAGTACAGGTACAAAGTTACTACATCGTTAAAAACCATACACCATAGAGTGAGGTTCCCATCGTAAGGAAAAAAGTACAACAACAATATACATACATACTAACTACTTTCCAATATCCAGAATGTTCATGCATTCTAGGTCAATAGGGAGGAAGACGAGAGGAGAAAGAGAGGAGATGGCGGAGACACATGGAGATGGTGACATCGTTAAATGGGTCATAGGAGGAGGCGAATGGGAGAAGTAGTATTTGATGATGGTCTGGACCGTTGAGGTAAGGTAGTTGATGATGAGCTGGACATAGATATGATGCTTTTTATGAAAGAGCCATTTTCGTGTCGAGCCGGCCTAGATATGACCTAGTCAGTTGTACCGTACCCTATCACCTATCGTATACCAAATTTTTAGATCCGACATAGCCTATCATTTATATCTGCCGGTTTGGCCAGAAGACAACCGTCCCGTACTATGCGTTGGACTGTGATGGACCGAACGTGCGAGGGCCGGCTCACAAAGGCACGACGTATTGCCCAGGTCGACCGTGCATGCATGGTTAATGGTTTGGGAGAGGTAAATGTTGAAGTAAAGTGAAGCCTTGCAACCAACCGGGACTTTTTGTTTTTGTATCGTTTTAATTGCTTGCTTAGGACCTATTTGTTTCAGTCTTAAATTCTTTAAAAGCTAATTCTAGATTATAATTGTAGAGAAGTTGATTCTCCAAAAACTGGAATTCAAAAGCACTACATATGAAGTGAATTGTGGATTCTAGTGTATATGGATGGGTTGGATTGTGAGAATCAGATTCTAGAATCAGACTATTTGCTTTTTATTCTGCTTTTAGAGTCAGAATCTAGAATCAAAAGGTAAAACAAACATGCCCTTAATTGCATTAATTGCTTAAGAGAGAGCAAGCCCCATATACGTACGTATGTATGCACGATATACAGTGGCGAATCTAGAATAAAAATAGAGGTGGGGCTTCTATGTCAAAGTTCTAACTCAACATAAGCATACTAATGTTACATCTACCGATTTATTGCCAACCAAATTTCAAATTCATACATATTAAATCAGAGAGACAAAAATATCAATCAATCAATAGAATATAGACTTAGGACAATAGAATACAAAAATCAGACATCAGTTATCACAATAAAAAGGCATGAGGCATTGCACTGGGGCTTGGGGCAATTTTTTTATACCGAGCAAAACAATCAATGACGCTAGCAAATTAGTCTAACTTTGGTGTGATCGTCCTAGCAATCAATATGAAGTTGAGAGGCTCTTCGTCCTCAGTCGCTCCTCCTTGTCGATCATCTTGGTTTCTATCTGGGCTCTGACGATGCGCGTTCGGCCACTGGCTGGATGGAGAGAGTCTCAGTTCCTCTCTGGGTTTTGGTGATGCGTGTTCAGTCGCCGGCTAGACTGCGCTCCGAGCGGCCGATCCCTCTTCTCTAGTAACGCGCATTCCGCCTAACTCCTGATAATGCATGTTCCGCCCAGCGCTCCGGCTGGTGATGCGCGTCCTGCCCGGTGCTCCTCTGGTGATGCGCATTCTACCCCGCCGTGTGGTCACACCCGCCGTGCGTCTGCCGCCCGCAATCGTTCGTGTGTCGCTCTGCTACCTGCGAGACAACACCGACATTATTCGTCTCTCGGACTCCTGGTGTTGCGCTACAGTAAAGGATGCCAAGTACTATACCAGGTGAAACCCCATGAGAGTAAGGGAGCCCGTGACTAATCTTGATGGCCCACTTGCTTGGCAGTATTGTTTTTTTACTTTTTTTCTTACATCTTATCTCCAGTTGCCAGTTTCTAAACCTACCGATTTACTGCCATGGCGCCATGTCTCTACTTCTTTCTAGCGTTAGAGATACTAGGAGGAGAGAGGTTCAACCGACCGGAGGTGAGGCTGGTGCCCTAATAGTGGATCCGCTGCTGACGGTATACATATCCAATATGAACCGTGGAATTCAGTGCAAGCATGCAAACTCTCGTGATTATGTAGCTTTTTTCAAGAGAGTATAAGGTAAACGTACGCACTCAACATACACCACGCTTATATTCCATCCAATCCAAGTACATATGTGCGCAGGCGATCTACAAATATTTAGAAAAAGTTTCATGGAGTGAGGGTACACATATTTTCATTGAACACACACGTATGTGTATTCATAAAATTAGTGGACACCAACATTAAGTCTAGAACTTCACCCTGGTAGGCTTGGTGCACATCACACGCCTAGCTATCTAGCTACCGGCCATCTTCCCATGATTATGTACCTTGGTAATGGTGTTTATTTTTAGGGGTTGTCTAGTCATATATCATTGTTTATTTTTTTTGCAAAAATCAGTCTCGTTTTGAACCATTGGATTGAGATCCAATGACCCATCAACCACCTCCCATACATACATACACACACACACACACACATATATATATATATATATATATATATATATATATATATATATATATATATATATATATATATCGTAATCTTTGGTGGAAACCACTCATTCTATGAAAACTTCGTAAAATCACCTGTAAAGTTTTGAAAAATTCTCAAAAATTACCACATGTAGGGGTGAACTTCTACAATCCTGCAGAATTTGAAGATGAAACTCAATCGCATTTGAAAGATATAAAAAGACAAATTCAGAATGAATAGTAATTTTTCACTGTTTAGCACTATTTATTTTGTTGTTTGTCTTTTCATATCTTTCAACTGCGATTGATTTTCATCTTCAAATTTTGCAAGATTGTAGAAGTTCACCTCCCTACATGTGATAATTTCTTGAGAATTTTTCAAACTTCTAGGTCGTTTTCACGGAGTTTTCATAGAATAAGTGGTTTTCACCAAATATTCCCCCACACACACACACACACATATATATATATATATATATATATATATATATATATATATATATATATATATATATATATCCTGCACCCTACCCCAACCCTAGGCACCTCATGCCAACCTACCACCCATAGCCGGTCCTCCGCTGCCCTGATCTCCTTGAAAGTTTAGCACCAGTGAATTCCAAAAAGCTAACTTGGTGAATCTGAGCTCTAATCCGGCGAACCCTATCCTAACTCACCGTCGGACACAAGATGACCTTGCCTCTCGAAGCATGAATCTCCAAGCAAATTGCAAGATCAGAAATTCGACTGATATCCCAGAAATAATCAAGCGATATATTTCTAGCCATTGTGTTATTTTAAAACCTGCCTTGATAACGGTGTTAATGCTCTATTTGTTCTTTTTAAGATGTCGTTTTAGAATGTGTACGTAGTCAAACTTTTAAAACTTTGACTACTAATACACACGGTAGTAATAAAATTTGTCAATTGAAAATGATATCGGTGTATTTGTCATGAAAAAAAATCTTTCATAAGGTTATATTTTTATTAGTTTTTATTGACAAATAATAGAAATAAATTATTGATCAAATATATATATGAAAATTGTGTCAAAACAACAAGTAAAAAAAGAGCCAGGGTAACAGCTAGCTTTGCAATATCGAATTAAATGACGATAACATTGTCTGTCATATTTGGAGGACTCATGTTGTAGTTTGCATAATTGCACTGAATCGAATTGAAAGTCTGCACTTTCTGGCCAATGTTTGGCCGAAGTTCAGGGCCGACATGTCGGTCCCATGAGAGAGAGAAACTCGTGTGTGTGGCGCCGTGTGGGTGTGCGTGTGAGAAGACAGAGTCTATCCATCAGTTGGCTGGGTCAAGCTAGCTAACTAGCTCGATGGTCCTGAGCGAACCAGACTAGTTTGGTCCAACCTAGTCCAACTGTAGATCTACTACTCCGGCCTGGTCGAGTAAGTATGTTCCTATGCAAATGCAAGTTAGGTTTGACTTGGTCAGTCTCAATTTAGTTATTATATATATACCTACTAATTACCACACAGTATTTAATTAAAGAATTGTTTACCACAGACAGTAAGAATATCTATAGGTGATGAGGAATTTCCCTTTCCTCAGGAGCTAGCAACAGTTCATGTAATATTAAAAATGATGAATCTAGCTAGCAACGACTTACTGTCTAACCATAGGATTAACTACTCCCTCTGGAAGTAAAGTAAACGACTTAGTTGTGACCGATAAAACAAGTGGTGTTTTTATGCTTTCCGGAAGAGAAAATTGCATAGGCCTTCTTGATTCAACGCAGCACGAGCACGGAGAAATTCTGTAACTCTCTCTCTCTCTCTCTCTCATTTTTTAACAGTCTACAGATTTTCAACACACACGTGCTTGTAGATCTATGCATGCAAAAAAAAAAATGTTTTTCAGATCGATGTACATGTGTTGCACTGCAGCTGAGCTAATCTTGTCAGCCATGACCAAATACAGTAAAGGATCAAGTGAGACAGTTACATGATTTGATTGATTAAGATCATCCATCCAATGGACTCAATTGCTAAGAAGCATGAGCTAGGCCAAATGGCCAATCCTACATGCATGCATGCCCACATATTCACACTGATGAGAAGATTAATTAACCAAGCAAGCGAGCAATGCATCATATGCATAGATACACATATGTTCCCAAACATTTCTTAATCCTTAAACATCCCAATCTCTGAAGTAGTTGGGGCACTCAATAGTTGATACGTTGGCTAGCTTGTTAAGGATGAATACGAAAGCATGGTTTGATGAGTTCGTTTTCTTGTTATTCCCATCTCTTCTGGGGATTGGTTTCAAGTCCTTGTCAATGCTGGAAAATCTGTCATTGCTTTTGAACATTAATCGATTAATTGGACCATACATGCTTTAGTTCTTATGCGCCTAGCTACATCATCAATCAAACATTCACACGTGTTTCTTCTTACTATTTAAGACTCCTGCTGAGTCAATATACGTACCATTTAACAATCAGAATTGTACACGAATGCTATTTTCAATCTCCTAAATTCAGCAGAAGGTTTTGACATGATCAGAATGATAAGTTGTCTGTTAATTTGTTTCACTTCAGTATGGACAAAAATTCAGTTAAGGCAGAAAGTAGCATGGCCAGCAAATAGAGTGGGAAATATTGCTTTGTATATATAAAAATCACTCTAGACGTATATACCATTCCAATTAAATGTATCGCAATTTGTAAAGTTTGGGATGTTTTTGGTTAATTCACAAGGATTATTCATGTCATCGCGCGCGTCTGCAAACGACAAATGTGTAGAAACATCCCTGAAGAAACTAATTAGGTTAGTTAGTTCGAAAAGACGAATATGAATTGAGTAATATTTAACTAATTATAGGATGCTAAGCTCTACATATCTTGTCATAGTTTGTCAAAGCTCTCAATCTTTTACCAGCCAAAAACTTCTGCAGCACTACATTGATATCCTGAGATAAGTTGGCTACTTTTTTCTTCAAATCCACAACACCTTTTGATATCAGTAACAATCTATCCGAAAATCGAATCATTTCCAAAGCAGCAAGCTAAAGCTACACCCACGACACATGCCAAGTCAGACTGATAAAGTAACCTCAATTAGGTACTAAATTATGGTTCATGTAATACCAGCAGTTGCAAGTGCTTTGTCATGTTTTCTTGAACGGATTTAGGGACCTGAAATCATATACAAGTCATTGTTAAGAGGCGTTGTTCGATTTTCAACGTCGGCATCTCACGGGTGAAACTACTTTGACTAGAAAATTGAGAGGCTATGTCTGACAATGTCCATATGTATACTAAGGAATGCAATTGGTTGCATCCACGAAATGTAAGCAGGTGTAGTCATTGTCAAACTTGTAGATAAGCTAAACTGATAGCCAATGAAATGGTTAAAAATCAGTTGGTGATTTACATTTGGAAATTTAAAAGTTTAGTCATCTAAATTATTTTTTACCCAATAGAAAAAGAAAGATTTTATGTTTTTAATGTACAGCTAGGTTGTAGTGCATGTTTTGGTTGGTGCATGGCTGTATCAAATTTCCACCATTAATTTGTTGATTTTGTGGTGTAGATTTTGTCCATTGTTGTTGGGGCCTACTTTTTTTTTTCTGAACAAACTTGTGATCGTGGTTCACTACCTAAGCTAAGCACCTTCCTGTTTTTATTTGGATAAACATGGGCATGCCTCACTAAAACTAAACAGGGGTAAAAAATTATGAGACTATATATGTTTTGGGAAGTATGGTTGAGCAGTTTCCGTCCCATCGATCAGTTACAAACTTGTAGATAATGATGAGCAATTGAAGACATTCAGATATGCAAGTTAGAGGCATATTTAAGCTTTCTGTTTATGAGTGTTTTATTGTGTTGTATGGTAATATGCACTTATATAAAAGTAGTCAGCTGAATGTTCCGATCCATTGTTAGGGCAATTTGGTTCATGCCGTTGCATTTTGCATGCAATTACCTATACCACTGAAAAACAAGCTGCATAATTACAACTTAACAATGCCTCAAAATTGTTTAATTTAGTTAAAATTCAAAATGGAGTTTTAATTCACAGTGTACCTCAGAATTGAATGGTGTAGTTTTTATGTAGTAGTTGATCGAGCTACCATTTGATCAGACGCTATTTACTTCCTTAGAAAAGTAGCACCTGTAGAAATTAAGTTGGTCACCATAGCACGTAGGTTCAAGAATACATTTCCTTGTTTTGCAGTCACAACCTTACAGGTGTATGTAAATCAAGCTCATTACAACTGGCTAGCTAGTATCAAACCAACTGTTCTCACATCAAGGTGAGTTACTCCATATCTCCCATACACAATGAATTGTGAGCAACATGGATGCATTAATGCATCCCATTTTTGCAACACCATCCCATGCTCCTGGATTGCAAATTTGGGGCTTTTGATCAGGATGCAGCCAACCACCTTTCGTGTATGCTAGCTCATTAGCCATTACTAGGATTGCTGTTTTTGTGGATGGTTGTAATGGTACAGCTAGAACGGTTTGTCTCTCGGATGGACTCAGATGTTGACCATAACAACTTTTTTTCAATGAAAATGTTTTTCATTAAAATTATATTTAAATGTAAAAGTAATATAATTATAACAAAATTGATGAAAAAAATTAGAAATGGGACAACAATAATATGAAACAGATCTGAAAGATAAAAAATATGGAATAAAAGAGATAATTAATTAAAGACATGAAAACAAAATTCATATATAGGCGATAATCACGTAGAATTCCTACAATTTCTTTTAAAAAAAACTAAGAAAGGTGGGATCAAATCTTCTTCCTACAAAACTGTTTTTTTAGACGACCTACAAAATTATTTAATAAACATGGAAACAATAATACGCGTTTCGCAACCCAAACATTTTGTCTTCTATCTAAGCCAAGAAAATCGGATGCCTTGAAATGCTTGTTCCTTTTATACTAGCAAATGTTACTTATCAGTGTACGTACCATTAACTATTATTGATCACGTTCACACCCATTTAGTTTTATCCTAAGTCATGACCCTTCCATAAACGAACAAAAATGCAAACAACACGTAAATCATGATCATGTTTAGATAAGAAGGATTGTTAACAATATCGATGTTCCCTTGCTTGTTGGAGAGTATTGTTAGGGAAGTTACAGAAGAAGTACAACATAGAAGTAATCCAGGGATAGGTTTGTGTTGGATGAGAGCTGTGAGAGGAGTGGTCTTTGGAGAACAGCCAAACAGGCAAGTTGGTGAGAGATACAGACGGCATTGGTGGCTAGCTCCTCCACAAGAGAGATATTGAAATAATTATAGACACATTATATTACATTAATTAAGGTGTGTAAACATATCCCAGCTCTCTTGTCGTGTAAAACTAAACTAAAGGGACCTCTCATCCAAACCCTAGGCCAACATGTGTGCATATATATATGGGTTAACACCATAGCCTTCTCTCACTCATTCGCCCTCTACATATACACCGTTTTGACTAGTCCTTACAGCTAGCTGATAGCCCAATAATACACATTTCCTCTTCACTCAGCATAGTAATTCGATCTGAAGCTTTGCTAGCCAGGCCTCTCGTCGCTCCGGTAAATTAAAGATGGCATGGTCGTCGGAGACGAATACATCGGATGGCGCGAAGTCGTCATCGTGCCCGAGGGGACACTGGCGGCCTGGGGAGGACGAGAAGCTGCGGCAGCTGGTCGAGAAGTATGGCCCGCAGAACTGGAACTCCATTGCCGAGAAGCTGGATGGCAGATCAGGTTGGCTGATTTATTTGGAGATTAATTTGTTTTTGGCGCTATGAATAGTACTGCTCCGGTTGTCCTACCTTGTTATTTTGAAGGAGATGATCGAAACCCTTGGTTGTTGCATGCGTTGATTGATTGGTGTTAAATAGAGAATCTATGATATGCATGCGTACTTGATTTCAGTTAATATGGATCGGGTTGGTGTAGTTCCATGATCATGTTGTTGGAGTGTTGCATCTACAATTTCCCCCTCTTTTAAAGGAGTCGAAAATTAGTTTGCCTATCATGCATGTATATATATTAGTTTTGGGGGCAAAATTTTGATCATGCGTATACTTTAATCTAAGCACTTCAAGTAAGCCAAGCATCCAATACGCTCTTTGTAATCAGTATGAGCTAGCTTTAGTTTTTTTTAGTTGAAGCATATCTTGGGGATATAGAAGAATAAGAAATATATGTCTGGTGAGTGTCGTGAGTTTTCTTCCATACTATTCCAAAAAAAAAGATTAGCACCAATTTTTAAAAAAATATAATGTAGTTAAATTGAAAATAAAGGCCAGCAGGTGTACGATCTAATTAAGTTATTTTCTAATCTGAGTCATTTATGTTCAGGACTTCAGATAATCTGTGGACCTGAAAATTAATGTTGACAAATTTTCAAGAATTTGAACCATTTGAAGCCCATTCAAACATATTCATCTTTGCCGTGTCTTCTCTCTCAGTATTAATTTGCTGTTCTAAAATTAGTAATGCCCTTGAAATGTTTGTTCAACAAAATTGTGGTTCATGCGCACTTGTGTAATTAAAAGTTCGTGAACAATTAATATAACCACACATACTTGCACAACTATTGACTACCTAGCATGCATTTTCATTCTTAATCTCCTCTTAATTAATTTCAAACTGAAATTAATTACCCCCAAAAAGTACTACTTAGTACATATTTTTCTTTTTCCACAATACTGCGCATGCGTAAATATGCATCAACACGCACGGACGGTTGGTTCATTGGAAGCATCCATGCATCCATACATGTGTCAAGAGTTGATCACCTACACACACCCACTGAAATTTATTTTCACTCTCCTCTCATGACATGCAAGTTAATACAACTAGCTAGATGGAGCCATATGCAAGCACCTTTCTGTGCACTCTCTTTTTAATCCTCTCTTGATTAAGTGTCACGTAATCATACTAATTAGTCCTACAGTACCAAGCAATTACACTGAATTTTCTGTCCTGTTAATTAACTTCTTTTTTTTAAAGAAAAGATTGATTTGTGGAATTATTTGTGTATGTGCGTGTAAGGCAAGAGCTGCCGTCTCCGGTGGTTCAACCAGCTGGACCCCCGAATCAACAAGCGGCCGTTCACGGAGGAGGAGGAGGAGCGGCTGCTGGCGGCGCACCGGGTCCACGGCAACAAGTGGGCGCTCATCGCCCGCCACTTCCCCGGCCGCACCGACAACGCCGTCAAGAACCACTGGCACGTCGTCAGGGCCCGCCGCAGCCGCGAGCGCTCCAGGCTCCTCGCCAAGGCGGCGTCGTCCCTGCCGGCCTACGCCGGCGGACAGCTTGAGTTCGGCGGCGCGTCGGCGACGTCGACGGGCTCATTTTGCTTCGGCTTCTCGATGCCTAGCAGCGGTGGCGGCCTGTTTGGCTCATCGACGGCGGCGGCGGCTCATACTACTCCATTGTTCAAGAGCTATGGCAATGTTACTAGTAGCAGCAAGACGAGCTTGCTGGGCACGACTTTCGAGGCAGCCAAGTACAGCTACGACGGCAAGCAACCGATCATGGCGCCTTCTCTCCCCATCACCTTCTCGTCTTCTTCAAGAGAAGCACTGGCATTGGATGGCCATCACAGGAAGGATTACCACGATGGTGATGATCAGCCATTAGAGAGGAAGCAGAACGTGCCGTTCATCGACTTCCTTGGCGTCGGCGTGTCGTCGTGAACCGAGAATATCGAAGGAAGCCGAAATATCGAATCAGTCGGTCAATCGATTGATCGGTGTTGTTAGAGCAACGTTGCATCGTTAATCGGTAACTAATTAGTAGATTAGGGTATATTCGTGGTAGCTAGCTAGCTAGGTGATCAGGTGCGTGCATGCATGCATGGTTGATGGCTGGGAGGATGAGCGCGTTATAACTTTGTGATGATCATGCGTTCATCGATCAAATAAGGCTTGTGACGTATGTGTGGTCAGTACTTCTTGTTAAATTGTTAAGAGTTAATCAATTAACAATTATTACCTGCTCATTAAATTCAATTGAGAACTCCTTGTGTAATGTATGTTGTGAAAAAAATGGTGATCAGATCGCTGGAAGATATGTTGTGAAAAAAATGGTGATCAGATCGCTGGAAGAAAAGGTTATGGTGATCAAGTCCAGTGTTGAGCTTCCATCCTAACAGATTGGTGATCGAGTTTGTCATAAAAAAATGATGATGATGATAAGACCGATGCAATGTCCACGCATAGCTCGTGGATATGGATTACACAGGAAACTATAATTTCAGACCGAATTAACACTGTTAGTCTGTTACAAACCCAGCTCCGAAACTATAATTTCAGACCGAATTAACACTGTTAGTCTGTTACAAACCCAGCTCCATGGAATGTTTAATTTTTCAGGACGGACATAGCAAAGCTATGTACAAGGTGTATCGATTGCTAGCTTCAGAATTAATGTACAAATTTCCAAAGGCATTGCTCATCATGGACGAAATTTTGTACAATAGTTCATGCATGCATGCTTTACCCAGCCTGCATATGTGATATTAATTAATTAAAGTAATTAACTTTGTAGGGAGAAAAAAATTATCAGTATTTGTTCCAAAAGGAAACGGTATGAGGTCATGTGTCATGCGATGCAACTCCATGAACAATACCCCAAAATTAAGTTTTTTTCATCCAACCTCCGGTTTTACTTATGTATTAATTGCCTTTTGTTTGCTTCTAGCTACCTATGAGAGTAAAAGTACAAGCGACCAAGCTTTTGTGCAGACGAGAGTTCAAATCTGAGAGAGAACTCCCCTTCAACTCTTTTGACACTTATATATTCAGGTTGTTGCAACCCCTTGCCATTTCTGACACATATAGTAACTGCATGTCTTTGATTCATGCAAGCAAAGGGAAAGCTAGATTAGGCAACTAACTGGGTGATCTGTTTTATATTTCAGGTAGAATATTTAAAGGTCGATGTTGGTTAAAACATTGTTCATCAGATGTAACTATCACCATGTATGCCCTTAACAGAATGCATAAGATATATGTATCCAAGTAAACAGCCAATTACATTTGGTGAGAAAAATGACATTTGCTTGGGCGTTTTTGGTGTGATGTCTAATTTGCTCTACTTAGCTTCGATCTCTGGGTAGCTAGCCTAGCTGCCTTTCTTGCAAGGTAATTAACGAGAGTGCTTCCATGCTGTAACTATCGATGGGGCAAGCCTCATGGAATAAGAATAAATTCCATTAATTATATACTAAGGGAATTCTCTGTTGGTGGTCAGCCAAGTAGCAGGGGTAAAAACCTCCTTTCAGGAAAAGAATGTTGATGGATCGTGTTGCTCGAAGGTAAAACTATTTAACCTTTGTTAAGAAACAGAAAATTAAGGTAAATTAACCATATAGTAACGAGAAACAAAAAAATCAACATAACTTGGCTCCTTAGTCCTACCGGCCACATGCATGTGGTTCTTTTAGACTCCTACATAAACAACAATTGTTAAAATCGGCCGCATTAGTTCATCGATCATGGCAGAGACGACTATTTTTGCTCCGAGAGGAAGCAGACGAACAAACTTTTTTTTCTTAAATAAAAGGCAGGAGCTCTGCATAGTATGCATTAAAGGAGGAAAAGTCCGGAACAAAAGCAGTGTGAGCCCATGAAGAGGCGAACAAACTTTGAACAGACTAAATTCAGTATGGATGCAGGGGCAATGTATTCCTAGGCGGTGGACACATCGAGCTAATGCACACCTGAATATTGGTCTTTTTCATATTCTAGCCCGTAATTTTCTTTCGAATACAGATACGAATGCAGGTGCCTCAAATACAAATACAGAAAGAATATAGGTTGAATTCAAACCAGCCACGGATTGTAATATCATTTCTGTTGTTCAGAAAGCAAGAGAGAGAAAGAAAGAAAGAAAAGAAAACGAGCCGAGCTGAGACTAGAGGTGGGCGTCGTTCTATGCTTGGCCGGCCCAGCACGGGACCACTGTGCTTCGTGTCTGAACCATGCCAGGCCGCGGTGATCCATTGTGCTCATCGTGCCGGCCCATCTCCGCCTTTGGCGACACCAGGCAAGGCCTATTTGCGCTTTGTGCCGTGCCGGTCCAGATCCAGCCTATTTGCACTACTGCGACGAGAAAAAGGAGCTGGAGACGTATGGAGCTGAGACAATAGGCACAAATATTGGGGGAAGAAGTAAATTTTATTTATTCTTAAACAGGTATAGAGTTACTGTCTCATTAAAAACTTTACATCCCGGTATGGGTACCCTCAATAAGAAAAAGAATACAGTAACTACGTATATATATACATAGACTACTCGAGACCGAAATAGTCAAAGTCAAATAACGCGTTCGTGATCTCCAGACCCTCGATCTGATATTGTGTCCTGTCATCTACACACTCCTAAACTTTGAGGCATGTAATTATCTCAACCATCTCGATTTGAGAAATGACATCCTATTTTCTGAATTTTGTGGTATTATTGGTTTTCTTGAGTTTTTGCTTTTCAAAGAAAGTTGTTACTATTGAAATGTAAAATGGTATAAGTAAAAAGGTAAAAAATACAATAGCAATAAAAATCTTCAAAAATAATATTAAAGTAATGAAAAGCTCCAGAACCCTTATCATGCTGTCCAAAGTGATATGAACATATTTATTAAAGAAAAGATACGTGAAATACTGAGAGTTTTACCATGCTGACATAAGAACATCATATACCTCTGATAAAAATATCAAAAATTAAACCTTCCATTTTAAGCCTTTAAAAATTCAAAAATAGAAAGTAAATAAATCTGAATATAACAATGTCAGAATTTGCAGGATTTAAATATCAAATATGAAAATCTAAAATTTTTTTAGGAGATAAATATTGTCATTTCAAACTTTCA
The DNA here is from genome assembly GCA_036346375.1 of Guadua angustifolia. Classification (NCBI taxonomy): domain Eukaryota; kingdom Viridiplantae; phylum Streptophyta; class Magnoliopsida; order Poales; family Poaceae; genus Guadua; species Guadua angustifolia. The sequence continues at coordinate 203,332 of JAYEVE010000235.1, read as the reverse complement.
CAAAAATCTAAATAAAATATTGACCTCATTCGATCTTCAATTAAATAAAAATAAAAAATAGAAAATCTAGCGGCATGTATTGTCAAAATTAATTAAATCTGTATACAGTGAGTTTTAATCTGAAAATTTTACTAAATAACTATCTTTACCTTTCCGATCTATGTAAAATTCTTTAAAAATAATAAAATTGAAATGATAGCTAAAACTAAAGGATCAAGCCAGATCTGTCTAGAAGCTGTAGGGGATTGTTAACCTTGTTCGGCTTACATGTGGGCCTAGTCAACACTCTCTCTCCTGCTCTACCACTTGATCCCCACCTGTCAGCCACCTGTTTTTCCCTTCTCCACTCTTCTTTCATCTTCTTCCTCTCTCCTCTCCTCACTGTCTCTCGCGCCAAAGCGATGAATTTGAGATGCGCTGCCTCCATCCTTGTCTCTTCTGCGCTGCAAGTTGCTGCCCGACCTACCACATCATTGCTAACTTTGCTACGGCATCAATTGTTCGGGATTTGCGTAGCCACGATGAGATCTCCCGAGATTTCCAACTTCATCATGACCGGCCGCCATCAATCCGGGTTCACACCCTGTTAGAACCACCTTGCTCTGGTTATAAAAACCACCAGGGACATTCCTAGCACCTGATAGTCTCCTCCATTCCCGCATTAAGGTAGCAACCACACAAGCCGATGGTTTCTTCACTTTTGCCAACCATATCACCGCCGAGAGAAGCCTAAAATCGAGCATATAGATATACAATAAAGTGTATATCTAGTCTCGATACAGTGAGATACAAGAGGGAGCCAATCATACTCTAAAACTCTTTTTGTTCAACTGGCTTACCATCTTCATTAAGCTCAAGAACAACAGTGGTGGCCATCGAAGTCATTAATCGCTTTTCGTCAGACATGTCGAAATGCCTCAGGAGGTCTCGAGTATACTTACCTTGATGCAAGAAAATACCCTCCCAAGTTTGCTTGATCTGGAAACCGAGGAAGTAGCTCAACTTGCCTATTAATCTATTATGCTCATCTCAAATTCAGTACTCATCACTTCTGAGAACTGAGTAATGAGAGAATGTAAGGAGCCACTGAAAATGATGTCGTCGACATAGATCTGGATAAGGAGAAAGTCCGAGTCTAAGGGCCTGTTTGTTTCAGTTTTGGATTCTCTAAAAGCTGATTTTGGATTATGGTTGTAGAGAAGCTGATTCTCCAAAAGCTGGAATCCAAAAGCACATATGAAGTGGATTGTGGATTCTAGTGTATATAGGTGGACTGGATTGTGAAAATCGGATTGTAGAGTCGGGCTATTTATTTTTTATTCTGCTTTTAGGGCAAAAATCCATAATCAAAAGCTAAATAAATAGGCCCTAAATGTTTGACGAATACGGTCTTGTCCAGTTTAACTATCTCAAAACCATGACTCAAGAAGTAGGACTTAAACCTCTCATACCAAGCTCGAGAAGCCTACTTAAGTCCATACAAAACTTTAGAAAGCTCGAATACATGGTTTGGGTATTTAGGATTCTCGAATTCTAGAGATTGTATGATATAAATCTCTTCCTTAATGAAACCATTGAGAAATGCTCTCTTGACATCCATTTGATAAAACTTGAAGCCCTTCGATACTGTGGATGCGAGTATGATCCAAATGGTCCCTAGTCTAGCTACAAAGGCAAAAATCTCCTTAAAGTGAAGGCCCTCAATTGGAAAGAAACCTTGAGCGACTAGTCTAGCCTTGTTCCTGATGAAACCCTATCCTCACTCTGCTTGTTCATAAATACCCACTTTGACTCAATGGCATTATGATCAAATGGAGGCTTGATAAGCTATCATACCTTGTTCCTCTCGAAGTTCTCTAGTTCCACATGCATAACATTAATCCAAAATTCATCGGATAATGCATGAGAAACATCATTCGACTCAAATGAGGCAACAAAGTCAGAGTGGAGCCAGACAAGGGACAAGCCTAATTTTGAGTGTGTGACTTACTCAAAGAGATTACTAATGATCTGATCAGGTAGATGACACCTCTGAATATGGCAGGGAGCTCTAGAAACAGAAGTGACCTCTACCTCCTACGTGGAAGAGGTAGGAACAGAGCCATTGACTGCAAAAGAGTCAGAAGGTAAAGGTTAATCTCCTTGAGAAGCTAAAATGGAAATAGGAGGCACCTCAGGTGTAGAGGGACTGGATCAGGTTGAATACCGTCATCTCCATCATCCTCATCATTTGCAAAGATGATTTAGGAGAGAGGAGAAGAATCTGAAATATCTTCTTGGATTAGTTTCATCAAAAGTCACCTCACAGGTCTGTATCATCCTACTTGTCTCACAACTCCAGACCCTATAGCTAAAATAAGTCGAGTAACATAGAAAATCCCGTCAGAAGAACATGACTCAAACTTGTCTAGATTCCCAGAGTTCAAGAAAAAACACTTGTATCCAAACACACGAAAATGTGCAATACTGGGATTTTGCCCATATCTCAACTCATATGAGGTGAGGTGTAAGTGTGCTCTCAAGAAAACTCGGTTAGTCACATGGCAAGCGGTAGTTATAGCCTCAGTCTAAAACTTCTTAGGAGTACTGTATTCATCTAGCATCGTTCTGGCCATCTCAACCAAAGTCATGTTCTTCCTTTCCACTACGCCATTCTACTAAGAGAGACGTATGAAGAAGAGAACTAATGCTCAATACCTGACTCCTCATAGAAACTCTCAAAGTATAAGTTTTTGAACTCCGTGCTATTATCACTGCGTATAGCTCGTAAGGCACTTGGGAGCTCAATAGACAACCTACGGGCCAAACACCTGAAGTGGTTAAAAGACTCAACCTTCAAGCCCATGAAAAACACCTAAGAATAGCTCAAATAGTCATCAAGAATGACAAGAACATACTACTTCCCTCCTGCTAACTACGCTCTAGCTGGACTAATAGTATCCATATGTAAAAACTATCTTAGTGCATTAGTCATCACCATGATGACTGGAGGATGAGAAGTATCAATCATCTTGCCATATCAGTAAGGAGAGCAAACTAAGTCTTTGACCATCTTGAGTTCGGATAAACCACAAATGAGATCATGGCTACTAACTCAGGTCAAATGATCAAAACCAATGTGATCAAGTCTCCTATGCCAAAAGGAGAGATCACTGAACTCTGAAGTAATTAGGCAACAAAGAGAATCATCAGAAGAATCAACAAAATCAGCACGAAAGACTCCCAATCCTAGAAATCTCGCACACCAACCTTCCAGAAGAATCAAAAATTCTATAGGCATTACGCTTGAAGTTCACCTCAAAATCATCATCAGTAAGCTGAGGTACAAAAAGCAAATTATACTGCAGCTTACTCACTAAGGCAACATCATTAAGAAGAAAATTATCATTAATACACGTTGTACCTCTAGCGATGACCCGACCAGAAGAAACATCTCCAAAGGTGATTAGCTCATCACCGGGAGCACAGACTAGGGAAGAGATCCAATGGAAATCTTCGGTCATGTGGCAAGAACAACCGGAGTCAACAATCCAAACATCTTCCTTTCCCATCCTACGAATCTATATCGGTGAAAACGAGAGGTCGGTACTCAGTATTGGAGCAAATAAGAGCAAATCTAGGTACCCAATACTAAACCACACGACAAGAAGAGGTACCAGTCAAGAAAACAAAAGATTGAACTCTAGCATCTCTCCGAGGCTCAACTCTCAAAAAGTTAGAAGCAATGCCTTCATGTTGTCGGGGAGCTGGAACTGGGTTGGTCTACCGATGTGCAAAGGTCAGACCACCCCCGTAATGTTGCCCTGACCTCTTACTGGTAAAAACAATATCACATCGCTGATACTCACCTCGATGGAAAAAATGAAGGATATCAAGATATCGGTGAAAACTCTAACCACGAATAGCTATAGGGCTAAAACTAGAATGAATAGCCTGAAAACCAAGTCCTATACATTGTCCAACGCTGAAAGACTCTAGTCTGTCTAAGAACCATGAGTGCCATAGGAGCACTCAGAGTCTGGGAATAATCCTAAATACCCCAAGGGCACAAACATGCTCACGCCAAGTGATCTTGGTGCGTCTGAAGTATAACTCAACCAGATGTCCATCCTTCTGACAAAATGTGCATCTGTACTTTGCCTTACTAGAGGTAGAAGCTGTAGGAGGAACAACCTTTTGGTCAGAAGTTACTTGGACAACACCTGCTAACAGGAACACAGTGGTGCTAGTCCTAGGAGCAACCACTATGTCTCCACTCTCAGAGGCACGCATAATAGTAAGAGGATGTGCCCTAGCATGCTCGAAGTAGTCAAATCCTAGACTTTGATTATATCTGCTAATCTTGGATTTGTCTAAAATGAAATTGAGCTACTTCTTGCCTCCTACAAATTTCTCGAGAGTGCTCATGTGGTATTCACATTCCCAAAAAGAGAGGCACATGAAGAACAAGAGAAATATGAAGAAGAGCTAGAACTTGAAGAATGAACAACACGTGCATATCTCTCCCTATGCACGGCTGCCTCAATCTTGAGTGTCATAGGAAACACTCAGCATTCCTAATCCTAACCCTATGGGCCTCTAGCTTCTTCCTATGCTTGACATGGATTTTATCCAAGTCCCTCTCAATCTCAGCACATCACAAGAAATCTTCTTATGATTTAGCTAATAGGTTCTTAGCAAGTTCAGCATACTTGACATTCAAAGCATCATTGTTAAGCTTTAGTTGCCAACAACCCTACATGAGCTGACGGGGTCCTTAAAAGCAAAATTTTCAAGTTCTTCGTTTCTAGCAGAAAGCTTCCTAAGGTGAGTGCTTATAGTATCAATTTCAGCAAACAGTTTTAGGTAGTTTTTGTAAGGACTAGTGTGAGCATGAAGAAAACTAGCATCTATACGAATAGCATTAATAGAACTAGTGTTAGCATTTTTTAACCTAAAACCCTCAAGCTTATAAATCATACTATAATGTATGCTTCTTAAATTTTCAAGCTCCACAAGTAATGCATCACATAACGTGCAATCATTGTCACTGGAGGAGACAGATCTAAGTGAAGAAATCTCCAGTGATAAAATACCTACTTCCTTTTCTAGCTCTGTACACCAAGCTTTAACTCTAGCATTAAATTTTTTTAACTTACATAAAATGTCATTGAGCTGGCCATAGGAAGTTATCTCATCTGAGTCGTTGTAGAGTTCGGAGTCGCTGATGCCATTTTCGTCGGCCATCAAGCATATGCCGGTTAAGTCGTCACTACTCTTGTTCTTCTCTTGTGAATCATCCTCTCCCTCGTCACTCCATGTCTTGGTATCGAAGAGGCTAATGTCATCGAGCTCGACGAGGGCGTGGTGGAAGAGTTTCTTATTCTAGGTGAAATTGTGATATTTCTTCTCACGTGTGGGATCACGAGCTGGAGGCATCCCTCACATATACATGGGTTAACCCGCAACCCAACAACATAACTGGTTTTATCCATACACACTAAATTAACCACTACTCTAACCACGAACTCTTGATCCAACGATTCTCCTTTGCCTGAGTAAGGCTTAAGTTATTATCTTATCCATCCACTTATCCTCAGCTTATTCCAAAGCAAACTCAAATCTGAGCACCAACGGCTCAAAAATGATCAATTATTCATCACAAATGTGGATAGACCTCTACATGATCTTTCAGAAAAACTTTAATAAAAATATTACTATATGTAGCATGTGAAGATGCATGAGGCTACTTCCACTGATCGTCAACTAGTGCACAACAGCCCGCATGTTACTGCAGGAGTACGTGCTGCGAGAGTAAGGAATCGATAACATAGGCAGAGATTCTAACAGAGAAAGAAAATCCTTTTTGGGGACACCTAAAAAAGAAACAAATTGTCACAAATTTTAAAAACCACAAAAGCTTGATTATGATCTTTTTTTATGGTACCTTAGGCATGCTCTTAGGACTCTTCTAACAAATTTTAAAGAATTTATAAATTTAGTAGCTCAATCAAATCAACAAACTTGCCCTAAGTGTATCGGCAGCAAAAGCTTGATCACGATTTGGAATTTTCATGGTAGTGTAGGCATGCTCTCAGGGTCCTCAAAAATTTTTAAGAACCTGCAAATTTAGTAGCTCAATTAAACTAGCGAATTTACTTTAAACACGTAAGTAGCATTGATAGAATTTTTAAAAAATCGTATAGGTTTGACCACGATTCGGATTTCTTATGGTAGGCTAGGCGTTCTTCCAGGACCATTCTAAAAATTTTTCAAAAATTTACAACATAACTTTCTAGTTCAATAAAATTAGTGAAGCTTAAAGTTGCTCAAAACGCATTAGTAGTATTGACAGAATTTTTAAAAATTGCACATATTTGATCACGATCCAGATTTTTTATGGCAGGTCAGGCATTCTTCGAGGACCATCTTAAAAAAGTTTAAAAAATTTACAACATAATTTAATTATTCAATAAAATCAGTGAAGCTTGTGACGTTTTCCGTTTCCAAGGGGAAAAAAGACCGTAGATGCTACAGTACCCACGTTGGGGGATTCCAACCGGCGTCCTGCCGCTCGCATGCGAAGACTCCGGCAAACCGAGCTTAGTGTGCACTGTGATGACTGAGAGGAAAATATCATATGAGCCTGTAAAACTGGCTAGTGTAAAGTTTGTGCGACGTGGTGGGCACGCAGGCGTCACCTCCCAACAATAGTAATGTTTACTAGACACGCTCGCACGGTGCACGCCGCACCACACCACACCGATCATTGTAAGCTAAGCAAAAAAAAAGCACATGAGTTTTAGAGGACTAATAGAGAAAAATAGATAAATATATAATTTCAAAAATTTCGAGCAAATGTCCGGAAAAACGACACGGTAAAAAATATATTCCGAAACCTCCGAAGGGTCCATGAAAAAATTGGAGCACCTCTCTTTAATGACGTGCTAAAAGTAAATTCCAGAAGCTCCGAAGGGTCCATACAAAAATCGTAGTGCCTCCTTATACGAAACGATGTGCTAAAAATAATCTTCGAAAGCTTCGGAGGGTTTGCACAAACATTTGAGTGCCTTCCTATAAAAAATGAGGTGTCAAAAAACAAACGAAAGAAACCTTGAGGGTCTTTTAGGGAAAAAATTAGACTCTAAATCGAATGGTCATTTTCGCGAAAAATAGCCGAAATGATTTAAACGTCACTACGTTTTTTTATCTATTTAGTGCCTTCTCATGAAAGATCCACGATTTTTCTGAATTAGAAGGTTCTCTTCGTAAAAAACCACGAGAAAGACCTATACATAATTACGGATTTGTCGAGAGACCTAAATACAAAAAAAAAAAATTTGAGCTGAGCTGGCTGACTGGCCGTGGGCTCGACTCAAATCGCTCCAGAGGCAGAAAACTTGCGAAGTTTAATATATGTATTATATGATATATGATTTATATGATTCGCTGATACAGGTATGCAGCCAGGCAACCAGCCATGTGGGCAGACACTGCTAGTACTCCTGCCATGTAACTGATCGATCGATCAGAGAACACTACGTTAAATTAAAGATTCAACAATATTTTGATTTCTACCCTACGCACGTTGATCAGGATTAATTAAAGGCAGATGGACGACAGATGTACTTCTTTTTGAAACGGGGACTGATGGGCATCATCTAAACTTTAAGGAATACTTCATCTGCTGGCTTCTTAAATTTAATCAACCATAAATCTGATGATTAGATATGAAGAAATGCCAACGCTTTAAAGTGCAGGTTATTTTAATGTTCTCACATGAAGAAACTGTTAAAGATAACTCAAATATCTCTTTTTTCTATATCTTTTGATTTTATCCAAACAGGTTGTTAGTTCAAATATTAAATTACTCGAACTCTTTTGGCTATATAAATCACCTCCTATACTTTAAACATTGAACCAAAATAGTCGATTATTTCCCATGGTTTTTCCTGAAAGGGTTTTTCATGTTAAATTATGTCTCCTATTTTTATGGTGCTCCTAACCCTAACAAATAGTATTAGAGTATTAGGGTTTTGTTCCAAGCTGCTGCCCCTAGAGGAGACTCCCGGGCCAGCTCCCGCACAGCTTCAGAGGGTACCTTGGGCTTTCCAATTTTTGTTGCCGTCAGCGTTCCCCGTTGTCGTGGCCACCCACCAGCCCTCCTGCTTTTGCTATGCTCCTTAGGGGTGGGCATTTTTAAACCGAAACTGAATTACCGAACCGAACCGAACCGAATTAACCGATTATTTCGGTTTATTCGGTTTTCGGTTTTCGGTTCGGTTTTTGTTTTGATATAATTCGGTTTTCGGTGTTCGGTTCGGTTTTTCGTTTTCAAAAACCGAAATAACCGAATAACCGAATAGCACATATACAATACTACTTTTATCATATTCTTCCTAAAGTCACTAAATAATTCTCATGTTATAATACATTTATGCATATGTTTAGTATATTCATATGTTCTATTATGTTTATATTGTAATGATATATGAATATTGTGTGGGTTTATCCATACTTTGTGTTGCAATATGAGAAGGACTAAATCTAATCTACCTAATGCTATTCATATTTCGGTTAACCGAAAAATCGAATTAACCGAACCGAAATATTTCGGTTAATTTGGTTCGATTTTTTATTTTTAGCCGAGAAATTCGGTTTCTAGTTTTCAAAAACCGAATTATTTTAAAACCGAAAAAACCGAACCGATTAAACCGAAAAAACCGAATGCCCACCCCTAATGCTCCTAACCGTAACAAGTGGGTATATTAAAACATTACAGTTTTGATCCGAGCTGATACCCCTAGACGAGACTCCCGGGGCGGCACCCGCACGGCTTCAAAGGGTACCTTGGGCTTTCCAATCTTCGTCATCGTCAGCATTCCTCGTTGTCCCAGCCGCCCATCAGCCTCCAAATCCAATGCCCGTGCCTCTCCCGGTGGACCTCTTCTCGACCGGACTGGGCTCCATGCCTGACGCACCAGCCTGTCCTCCTCGATGGCGGGCCGTCCCCGCCGCGACCACCTTCGGCATCACATCCTCTGCGCTCACACCGGCCTCTACGCTGGCCGCGCCCGAGCCAGCTCCCATCGCCTTCGACTCCCACTTCGGGGGCCATCGCTCGCGTCAGCCTCGACCTCGACTGGCGACCACCCCACCTTCGGCCGGACATGCCTCCACGCGTCGCCTCATGCTTCTCGGCACTCCCACCGCCGCCAGCCTTTCGCAGCAACACCCGCCTTGCCCCGACCGCCGGCCCGTGATGTGCAGTTCACCGTCTCAGCACTCCGCCGCTCCTCGGGCTACTTCCCGACCGGGTCGCCCACACCGGCCCGCACCGATTGCCTCCGGCCGCCTCCTGTCATCGCCGGCCTCCCGGCTGGCGCTCCCAAGCAACGCCCAAGCTCCTCCTGTGACCAATTGGATTGAGCTGTGACCGATCGAATTCCAAAAGAACCCAAAACTAAATTTAACTCTTGGTTGGCTCCAGCTCCGAAGCACCTTTGACTTCTTACTCGGTTTTTTCACCACCAGCTCTAGCTTCTTGATTTCAGCTGTAGCTTCTGATTTTCGTCGGATTTTGCAATGCACACCCGACGCATACCAGTAGCGTATTAAAAATTGCTACGCGCATCTGAAGCTTACCAGGAAGTTTTTTTAGAATCTACCATGTAATTTTGATACGGAATTTTTTCTCCATCATACCATCAACTAAATTTGACATTGAAAAGTTCAATGAAAAGATCAATTTCTCTATAAATTCAACTGAGAGCCATTCATATGGGTATGAGAAAAGCATTGCTATTTACCTCGATGACTATTCTAGTGCTAAATAGTGGGATTTTATTGCAATGCCATACAAAGTGGGTTTTCATTATGGATTGACTTTCAGGCCTATTATCGGCGGATTGCTTATGCAATTCAAGTTGTTATGTCTATTATTGAAGGTATTCATGCGGGATTAACCATTGGAGATTTATTCGACATTTTATCGTCGGTTTCTTTGACATTTCATCGTTTACTATGAGAAAAAATGTCTATTGAGACAACTAAATTTGATGTTTCATCACCGTTCATTTGAATTTGGAGTTTTATCACCATTTGAATATGTTACATTTTTGGATCGCTTGCGCGACCATTATAGAGATTTTGGCAACATTAATTTGGAATTTGATGACGCCATAATAGTAGCATTAACTCTTCGGAGTTTTAGTAGTGAAGGTTTTACTCCAATATCAGTTTAAGATGAAGTATGAGTGAAACGAATTTGTGTATTACCTTAACCACATGATGGACAATTGGAAATCACGTACAAGGATAAGCACACATTACAAAAGACAGAGAAAACAAACTGAATCCTTTGTGTATTGCTAATTAAGGAAAGGGAACATGCAAATACATAATATCTGTGTATTGCACATAAAGTTGCTGAAATTTTATTTGGTTAGTCACAGCTACAAGAAACATGGATATAGGGGATTTGTGATGTCCATAATGGCTGTAAAAGTATGCAACATGGCATAAATGCTGGTTCGCGTGCCTTTGAAATCCAGACTCCAATGCCGAGGTGGCAACCATCCCTGCCAAAAGGGATATTTGTGATTGTGAGTAGTTATCAGACTAAGTCGGAAAACCAACTGACAAGAAGAGATGAGCAAACATGCATGAATCGAGAAGAGATAATTAAACATCTTATTTTCGGGTAGGGAATTAAGCACACTTAAAATTGTACGGAAGCAAGTAAGACTCCGCCATGCACAGGGCCTAGAGTTAATTTGCGAGTGCTGGCAATTCACACTCTTGTTATCTGGCGACGATGAGAAACATCACCGGCCAGGACCGAAAAGAGCTAGCTAGCTCAGTCTGCTCTTAATTTGTCGTACACGCGAGTGAAAAATAAATCCATAAAAACCGCACCTTCCCTTCCTCTGTAAGAATTAATTAATCCTTCTTAGCCCTAAATCTAACATGGAACAAACAAGGCGTCCCATGTAAATTCCTCGAATCTACAAGACAAGAAAGCAGAGAGAAGGAGACGTCGCCCGGGTCAGAAGAGAATCCATTTGATTCGCTCGGTCGCGCGTGGAGACAGGAAAAAGTGACCGCGTTGAGCACGTCTTGCTTTGGCTCTGTCTTGCTTTGGCTCGTGAATTGGCACGCGTTGAGCAACGAAGAATTTTGCAAAACCGGCCCCGGGCTTACTGTCACCTTTTTTTTGCTTTTTTTTGCTTTGTGTCATCGACATGTCTTATCGATGCGTCGAAAGTAGTGACGACCAATGATTGAAATTTTCTTCTCGAACGCCATGCTCATTTCCTGGCTATAAGTGACGACCAGAGGCAGAGCGAGGGCATTCGGCAATCGCTGAGAAAGCTGAGAAAAGAGAGAGCTCGTAGAGAAGAAACGGGAGAAATTTAGTCGGTGTTCATGATTTATTTGGTGAAGTTTACACGAAGTTAACTATTTTTTTTGAGTATTTTATCCGGGATTCGTATTTTGCAGGTATTCTTCAGGAAGGTTTTTCGGGACGTTGCTTGGCTTTAGTGATCTTCTGTACAACATCGAGAAGGTTAGTTAGAAATATTTAGAAAAACTAGTATAGTATTTTTGTAATATTATTGGTTAGTAAATGCGTACAACTATACTTAGTGTTCATGAAAGACGTAAATAATAGTGTGTATGTCGTGTGATTTTAGTGCATTTAGTGGTACAAAAAATAAAAGTATTATTATATGCAATAACAATATTAGAATTACTACTCATACGTAAAAGAATAGAACACGCCGTAATAATGGCATAATTATCGGTGTTCATATTTTCTAGGAATTTATTGCGAGCTATCGTCATTTCTTGGATTAGCTGATCGGGGTTCCCTATTTCGGAAGTACACTCCAGAAAGGTTATTTTGAAAGTTGGTCGAGGTTTTCTGGTCTTCATTATAGCTTCACACAGGTTAGATTTTAATCTCTAGAAACATTACTATGATATTGCTGTAGTACTGGAATAATAAGTAGAATAAGCATTCTAATAGTATGACATAAAACTACAGTATGAAATTATGGACTAATGGTAATTACATACATACATACTTAGTGGTCAAGAACAATATAAATAATGATGTGTAATTAGTAGTACATGAGAAAAGGATATTAGTATATGAAATGACAATGTTAGAATAAGTAGCAGTATATGAATTAACGGTACACACTACTACAAAAAACCTCTTTCTTACCGGTCTATCACTGCCGGTTCATAAGCTAAATCGACAAAGATACTTTTATTGTCGGTTCTTAAGAAGAACCGGCAGCGATAAGTTATTATCACTGCCGGTTTTTAACAAGAACCGGCAGTGATAATGGAGGAAGTATCACTGCCGATTCGAGAAAAAAAAATTGTTCTGGCCTCATGCGGTTTTTAAATTTTGAAACTGGCCTCCACGAGTTCGGAATTGCAAAAATGGCCCCTCCGTACACGTGAATCGCTACTCCGGTGCGCGCTCGGCTCCTATCGCGAAGAAATTTCGAAAGTGGCCGAGCAATACTGAGTCCGCGACAGGTTCAAATTTCGTTTGGCCAAAAATCGGACCCTCCCAATCAAAATTTCGGACGAAATTCGCAATTTCGCCAAGTACATTCAAAATTCAAAAATAAAATTCAAATCCGGTTTGTTTGGCATCAAAATTTCCAAAATTTCGCCAAATTACCCCAAATTCGTCGAAATTATCTGAAATTTCGGACAAAATGCACTAACTGAAAATTAGTTCAAACGATGTCAAAAATTTTTAATTTTTTTATATATTCCTGACACACTAGATATATTCTCATAAAATTTTTAGGTGATTATCAGTTCTGTGGATTTTTAAAAAATTTAAATATTGGTACTGTCCCGATGAAACGTTGATCAGCAAGTTTGAACTGGATGAAAAATAGTACAAACGATGTTAGAAAATTTAGAAATTTTTTGTAGAGATTCCTGACATATTTATTATATTTAATAATAAATTTGAGATGATGATCAAATGTGAGGAATTTTTAAAAATTCAAATATTGGTACTGTCTTGGTAAAGCGTTGAGCGGCAAGTTTCATCCGAATGAAAATTAGAACAAACGAAGTTATAAAATTTTGGAAATTTTTTTGGATGGTCCTGACACATTATTAATATTCTCACAAAATTTTCATATGATGATCAGGTGTCATTAATTTTTAAAAATTCGAATAGTGCTACTATCCTATTAAAAGGCCGATGATCAATAATAGATTTACTTTAGCAATAAGAAAGGTTTAAATTTTTTAAAAATTTTACATAAGGGTGACAAGGAAATGGTTAATACCTCATAAAAATTTTGAATCATGATCATGCACCAGTGAATTTATAAATTCGTAGAAGGCACAGTGCCATTTATGTTCTTTCTCTGTTTGATTTTTGAAATATAATACAACAAATAAAGTTTAGTGCTTACAACATTGATAGATTTTATTGAGCAAACCAAGAAAGTTTAAATTTTTTGAAAATTTTATATAATGGTACTGAGAAAATTTTTAATCTGTCATAAAAAGTTTAGATGATGATAATACTCGACAAAATTTAGAAAAATCTAACAATTTTACTGTACCAATTATGTCCATTCTGTTTTTGATTTTTTAAAGATAACAAATGATGTTAAATTATTTTTAAATTTTTTTGTGTGATACTAAGCTACTAAGGATGGTACCATAAATGTTTTAGATCATTATCAATCTTTTAAAATTTTTTAAAAATCTGACAGTGTTTCTGCCCAAATTTCAAAAAATCTCAAAAAATTAGTTTTTATCAAATTTTCATGTAAGATCACTTTATTAGGGGTTATTGGACTAATTCCGGTCAAATATGGCCCAAAAAAGTCAAAATCTGGATTTGAAACCCGAAATTTTGCCAAAATTACCCCGAAATTTGCCGAAATTACCCGAAATTTCGGACAAAATGCACTCACTGAAAATTGGTTCAAACGATGTCAAAAAAATTTGAAATTTGTTTTGTAGGTTCCTAACACATTAGAGATGTTCTCATAAAATTTTCAGGTGATTATCAGTTCTATGGAGTTTTAAAAAATTCAAACATTCAGGCTCTTGCTCTCTTTGATTTTTGAAACATAGGCAATGAAGTTGAGTGCTCTGTGATTTTTGAAACTTCCGAAAGAACGAAGTTCAGTGCTTAGTGATTTGATTGAGGGAACCAAAAATTGGATTCAATCAATTGGAATCAATCTACAATTCTTCATGCAAGTAATTTCGATAGTGAAGTTAGAAATTTCAGCAGCATTTTGACTGAAATTTGGAGTATGAGTCATAGTTGCAATCAATCAATATTTGTTCATCCCACCAAGAACATACCAATATTGAATTTGAATAACAGAAATGTTGTGAAAAAAAGAATGCCACAGAAACAAGTATTATCAACTTCTATAATCATTTCATGTGCTTACCATACAAAATACTTGCATGTACATCAGGTAATACTATGATTACTAGCTCAAGCCACTGCCCCGTCACACCTTGGCGTGCTTTCCCAATGTCCACATATGGTGTCCCGTTTATTTGCTATGACAAATGAAAATTGATGAGCAAAAGACAGTCAACCAACACACACTTTGGTGAAAGAAGCATATTATGAAAGAAACATGTTCAGTTCTTTACCATGCCAATGTTGTTGCACACACCAACCAAGTTGTTGCAAAACATCCTGATACCATTCAGATGCAAATGAGAAGTAAAAGTCAGACAAGCCCAGTAATTGATGGATCGTCCATTGACTATTCTCTGAAACAATTCAGAACAAAGAAATAGTGTTAATTTTATTCCAGAAAATTACAGTTGTCATGGTATGCAAGCTAGAAAAGACAAATACGTAGAAATCATATATTTACATCACAATAAAATTGATCTATATTTGCATAACATACCTACGAGTAGTAGTACTGTGGTTGTGTCCCCACCTCGCTGTCGACAATGACCTCGTGATACAGCCTTTCGTGTTGTTGCTTGTACTACTCCCAGGTCATGCCATGCGCTGCTGCATTTGAGTAATGTTCATAGTGAGCAAGCCAGGTGCTGTAATCCTCAGTCTGATAAAGGTACCTCACACTGATAGATGAGTGTCGTGTGTACGGATCAGCATATGGATCAGTGTACTTAGACGGCCAAGAGATGCTCGATCCATCACAACTCTGTCTATAACCGTACCCAATATCAGAAGTTGGAAAGCCCAAATGGCTTTCATCCGTTCTTGCACCATGAGCCTTCGTCGTCGTTGTTCAGCCGCTTGCCGCCCACCTCCACTACTCGATATGGCCTTCCCCTTCCTACCGGGCTGGGTGCGTGAGCCACCTATTTGTTGTGATCTGGGTGGTGATTGTGGCTGTGAACGGATACACACAGTATACTGCCCAGCGTCCGAGCCATCATCGCTCCCATCATCGCCATCGGAGCTAGTATCTTCGCACTACTGTTCCTCAGAAGCGGTCTCAGTTTCATCGTCGTTGCCGACAATGGGCTCATCCTTAATGGGGGCCTTTCCTCTGTGCTTGGCGCGCTTGCTCTGTGATAGCTTCTGCATCCCGCCTAGAGCTCTCGCTAGGATGTCGTCGTCGGCGGTATCGGTGGCATGCTTCCTCTTGCCTGTGTGCGTGTCACCGATCGTGACCTCAGCCCACTTTGGGAGACTCTTCCCACTTGTCGTCAATTAAAAGTTACATTAATATTGTTTTTTGGTCCCGACATACAAGATTCACAAGTGTAATAAAGAACAATTGCATTGGTTACCTGTGGCCTTATCGATCTCTTCCGGCGGGATCGACTCAACCACGAATCTTGCTGGGAGGGGTGGGTCGTCCGGGGTGTCCCCGTCGAGTAGGGGCTCCCCATTAGACCTGGAGTAGTCGAACCAGTCTGAAATAGGTTCACTGCCAAGATGCATCGCACCCTGAATTAGGTGATCAACTGGGTCTTCATCCTGGACCTTTTGGGTGGATTCATAGTCTCTCAGGCGAAGTCGCAGGTTGTAGTGCACGAAGACGAGCTTCTGGAGCTTTGCATAACTTAATCGGTTCCGCAGCTGCGTGTGCACTAATGCAAATGTGCTCCAATTGCTCTCGCAACCACTCGATGATGCACATTGAGAGACTAAGCGCAAGGCGTACTTCTGCAACATTGGCGTCTCATTCCCGAATGACATCCACCATTGCGCTGTGGAGAAAAGAAAAGTGCATCAGTCAGTACAGAACAACGTACCAATATTTACAACTATGTCTTTACCTGCCGTCATTTGGCCACCAACAGCGCTGGCCTGTGCAAGCTGTGTGGCATACCATCCCCTCTTCTGACGGTATACATCAGCTTCCTTTAGAGCCATCACATCGGAAGCGTTGTCGTCAGATATGATGCCTATTGTAGTTGAGAGTGCTCCCATGCACTGCGGATTGCTGCTTATATTGTATGCAAAATAGGACTGTGGGTCGAGCACGGATGTTGCAATGAATAAATCCAGTGCATAGTTAGCATA
The DNA here is from genome assembly GCA_036346375.1 of Guadua angustifolia. NCBI lineage: Eukaryota > Viridiplantae > Streptophyta > Magnoliopsida > Poales > Poaceae > Guadua > Guadua angustifolia. The sequence goes on along the minus strand of JAYEVE010000235.1, from coordinate 186,816 downwards.
ACATAAGAGAACATTGCATAGTTGCTATATATAACATAACTAAAGTACTAAGCCTATTAATGTCACTGACCTGCTTGCACGAATGTGGTTTCATTGCGTTGAACCTCTTTCGTGACTTCTAGGAATATCCTGTAAAGGTCTCCGTGCTCCTGCAGGCGATTATTGTACTCATGCCGCACCATGGCATATTGTACCATGACATTGTTGACTATTGGTAACTTGTCTTGGTCAGCGAATCTCAAGAACTTATACAAGGGTTCAACAGCCACGACGGTCCACTCCATGCATGTCCAAAAGTCCTGGCTAACGATGCTGTCATATGCGTAGCGGCCCTCTTCCATCCCAGCCCACCTACTAGCTGTCCAGTCGTGATGTGTCATCCTCTGCTGGAACTTCTCTTTTTTTTTGTAGAAACTATTGAGAAAAACAAAGGTCGTGCCATACCTAGTGGCATTTGGTCGCACCAACTCTCCCCCAATGTGTTGGCGCATCTGTGCGTGTAGATTTTTGTAGTTGTACAAGAATATGCAAATTCTCTTGGCCTATGCCACAACCGTTCTGATTTGTGGTTCCTCACACACGTCTTTCAACATAAGGTTCACAGTGTGTGCTAAGCATGGCTGCCATATAATATGTGAGAATTGCACCCGTAACGTCTGGCCTGCTTTCTTAAAGTGGCACTGTTATTAGTAACCAACTGTACGACATGCTCGGCCCCAATTTTCTCAGCTACGACCTTTGTTATATCGGCTAGTAGGTACTTGTGGTCCTGGATCTTCCCTGCAAATGAACAAGCCATGAGTTAGTACATGTGGCATTGACAGTCTTACAGAAGAGTAAAAACTGAACTGATTGTTGGACCTGATGCATTGATCGTCTTATGAAAGAACATGGTCCCATTGCAATACACCATGAAGTTGATGATGCTCTGTCCCGTAGGACTAGTCCAGACGTCACACATGACTGTAACACCAAATGTGGCCTAGTCATCCCTGAACTTCCGAAGGTACTGAACAATCTCCGCCATTCTCGCCCAGTGCACGTCCCATCTACCTCGAAGCCCGTGGTGCATGAACCCCGGCCTAGCTCGTGTCGACTTGATTGCACCTGACCATTGCGAGCATGACATGAGAGGTTAGTACAATCATCACACAAGTTGTAACTTACGACTATATAATCATTTCGTACCTGTGAAATATGGGCAGTCCATTTTGGTTCCTGGAATTGCATTTGCATGAGCCCAGTTGGCCCATGCCCTCCCAAGCCTATGCCGTTTATCCTTCTTGAGTGCGGTGTCAATACGGGGTTGCCGCGGGGCGCTACTCCGTGCAAGGTCAACATTGATGGGAGCTTGGCTTTCTCATGTTGATTTGCTCCTCCCGAATATTTTGCTAATAGTGGATTGGACCGATGTCTTCTTTGGACCACTCGCAGACCCCGAAACTGCGGTCAAACCTTGGCTCCTGAGGTATGCCTCCTCTCTGGAGGCTCTTAAGGCCATCTTGAGTTGCTCTTGCTCTGTACGGTAATCACTCGCGAAGGCATCCCAGTCCTCCGAGGCCTCCTCCTTATGGAGCCGCTCTGCCTCCTTCTCCTTCTTCTTGTCCTGGTATCCATGGAGGACCGCGAGCATGGCCTGCCTAACCGCTTTAGGCACGTTGGGATAGTCCCTCACATCGCCAGCGCGGCCAGCCAGGTGTTGCTTTAGACGTGTCGCTCCTCCACCCTTCATGGCTTGATTGCAGTAGTGACACTTCGACCTGGGGCCGACACGCTCTCCGTGGTCCCATACGCTGCCCTCGCGATCCGCCATCACTAGAGCCTGCAACGGAACACAGAATATACGAAGAAACATGTGCTTGAGCTCATGTCATTTGGCCATCAATGACCCATTAATTTCGGAATTAAATATAAAGATATATGAGTTACTGACAAAAATAATAGAGATATAATTAGCCATGCAAAATTGAAAATCAAGGAAGCACTTACCCGAGATTCTAATTCAGTAAATTAGTTAGTACTTCCTTGATTTTCACTGTATTGACACCCGAGCACTTCCTTGATTTTCGTATATTCTGTGTTCCGTTGCAGGCTCTAGTGATGGTGGATCGTGAGGGCAACGTATGGGACCATGGAGAGCGTGTCGGCCCTGGATTGAAGTGTCACTACTACAATCAAGCCATGAAGGGTGGAGGGGCGATACGTCTAAAGCAACACCTGGCTGGCCGCGCTGGCGATGTGAGGGCCTATCCCAACATGCCTAAAGCGGTTAGGCAGGCCATGCTCGCGGACCTCCATGGATACCAGGACAAGAAGAAGGAGAATGAGGCAGAGCGGCTTCGTAAGGAGGAGTCCTCGGAGGACTGGGATGCCTTCGCGAGTGATTACCGTACGGAGCAGGAGCAGCTCAAGATGTCCTTAAGAGCCTCCAGAGAGGAGGCATACCTTAGGAGCCAAGGTTTGACCGCAGGTTCGGGGTCTGCGAGTGGTCCAAAGAAGACATCGGTCCAATCCACTATTAGCAAAATATTCGGGAGGAGCAAATAAACACGAGAAAGCCAAGCTCCTATCGATGTTGACCTTGCACAGAGTAGCGCCCCGCAGCAACCCCGTATTGACACCACACTCAAGAAGGATAAATGGCATAGGCTTGGGAGGGCATGGGCCAAGTGGGCTCATGCAAATGCAATTCCAAGAAACAAAATGGACTGCCCATATTTCACATGTACGAAATGATTGTATAGTCGTAAGTTACAACTTGTGTGATGATTGTACTAACCTCTCCTGTCATGCTCACAATGGTCAGGTGCAATCAAGCTGAATCAAGAGCTAGGCCTAGGGGTTCATGCACCACGGGGCTTCGAGGTAGATGGGATGTATCTAGATGAGAATGAGGGGGAGATTGTTCAGTACCTTCGGAAGCTCATGGATGACTGGGCCACATTTGGTGTTACAGTCATGTGTGATGCCTGGACTAGTCCTACGGGACAGAGCATCGTCAACTTCATGGTGTATTGCAATGGGACCATGTTCTTTCATAAGACGATCAATGCATCAGTCCAACAATCGCCCGCTTTTTACTCTTCCAGAAGATCATCAATGCCACATGTACTAACTCATGGCTTATTCATTTGTGGAAGATCCAGACCACAAGTACCTACTAGCCGAGATAACAAAGGTCGTGGCTGAGGAAATTGGGGCGGAGCATGTCGTACAGTTGGTTACTGATAACGGTGCCAACTTTAAGAAAGCATGCCAGACATTACAGGTGCAATTCGCACATATTATATGGCAGCCATGCTTAGCACACACTGTGAACCTTATGTTGAAAGACGTGTGTGAGGAATAACAAATCAAAATGTTGTGGCACAGGCTAAGAGAATTTGCAGATTCCTGTACAACTACAAAAATCTGCACGCACAGATGCGCCAACACATTGGGGGAGAGTTGATGCGGTCAAATGCCACTAGGTTTGACACGACCTTTGTTTTTCTCGATAGCTTCTACAAGAAAAAACAGAAGTTCCAGCAGTGGATGACACATCACGACTGGACAGCTAGTAGGTGGGATGGGATGGAAGAGGGTCGCTACGCATATGACTGCATCGTTAGCCAGGACTTTTGGACGTGCATGGAGTGGACCGTCGTGACTGTTGAACCCTTGTATAAGTTCTTGAGATTCGCTGACCATGACAAGTTACCAATAGTCAGCAATGTCATGGTACAGTATGCCATGGTGCGGCATGAGTACAATAATCGCCTGCAGGAGCACGGAGACCTTTACAGGATATTCCTAAAAGTCCAGGAAAAGAGGTTCACCGAAACGAGAGAAACCACATTTGTGCAAGCAGGTCAGTGACATTAATAGGCTTAGTACTTTAGTTATGTTATATATGGCAACTATACAATGTTCTCTTATGTTATGCTAACTATGCAATCGGATTTGTTCATTGCAAAGATCCGTGTCTCACCCACACCCCATTTTGCATACAATATAAGCAAAGAATCCGCAAGGCATGGGAGCACTCTCAACTCGCAATAGACATCATATCTCGACGACAACACTTCCACGGTGAAGGCCCCACAGAAGTCGATGTATACCGTCGTAAGAGGGACGGTATGCCACACACTTGCATAAAGCCAATAAGCAGGCCAAATGACGATGGTAAAGACATAGTTGTAAATATTGGCACGTTGTTGTGTAACGACCGATGCACTTTTCTTTTCTCCACAAATAAGAATGGTGGATGCCATTCGAATGAGACGCCAATGTTGCGTATACGCCTTTGCGCTTAGTCTCTCAAAGGTGCATCATCGAAAGTGGTTATGCGAGTGCAATTGAGCACAATTGCATTAGTGCACACGCAATGCTGAACCGATTAAGTTATGCAAAGCTCCAGAAGCTCGTCTTCGTGTACTACAACCTGCGACTTCGCCTAAGAGACTATGAATCCACCCGAAAGGTCCAGGATGAAGACCCAGTTGATCACCTAATTCAGGGTGTGATGCATCTTGGCAGTGAACCTATTTCAGACTTGTTCGATTACTCCAGGTCTATTAGGAAGCCCCTACTCGATGAGGACACCCCGGACGACCCACCCCTCCCAGCAAGATTCGTAGTTGAGTCGATTCCGCCGGAAGAGATCGATAAGGCCACAGGTAACCAATGCAATTGTTCTTTATTACACTTGTGAATTTTGTATGTCGGGACAAAAAAATAATATTAATGTGACTTGTAATTTACGACAGGTGGGAAGAGCCTCCCAAAGTGGGCTGAGGTCACGATCGGTGACACGCACACAGGCAAGAGGAAGCATGCCACCGATACCGCCGACGACGACATCCTAGCGAGAGCTCTAGGTGAGATGCATAAGCTATCACAAAGCAAGCGCGCCAAGCACAGAGGAAAGGCCCCCGTTGAGGATGAGCCCATTGTCGGCAGCGACGATGAAACTGAGACTACTTCTGAGGAACAGCAGTGCAAAGATACTAGCTCCGACTGCAATGATGGGAGCGATGATGGCTCGGACGCTGGGCAGTATACTGTACGTATCCATTCACAGCCACAATCACCACCCAGATCACAGTAGAGAGGTGGCTCACACACCCAGCCCAGTAGGAAGGGGAAGACCATATCGAGTAGTGGAGGTGGGCGGCAAGCAGCACAGCAATAGCACGACGAAGGCTCACGGTGCAGCAGCCAGACTGGAAGCCATTTGGGCTTTCCAACTTCTGATATTGGGTATGGTTATAGACAGAGTTGTGAAGGATCGAGCATCTCTTGGCCGTCTGAGTACACTGATCCATATGCCGATCCATACGCATCTACACTCATCCGTCAAGCAGTGAGGTACCTTTATCGATCGAGGATTACAAAGACCGACTTGTCAGAAGTTCAAGGTAGCCCTTGTATGATTTTGGTGATTAATGACAAACATAGTTCTTAACAATGTTTATTTTAAAGCAGTGCTTAATGACAAACCTCAAATATGCTTATTGATATGAGACTAACATGTTCATTGTAAAGATTGTTTTAGTCTCATCTTATTTAAAGGGAAATCATATATGAAAAGAATGAGTATGCAACTTTGAGGTATGTGCTCGGTATTACACTCTTATCTATTAGTGCATTTGTCATATGCATGTCATATTCATTTTGGCATAAACATTATCGCACTGTTCGTATTTTGCTTTTGGGATCATGTTCTTATTTATTCTTTAGTGATTCCCAAGTTGGCTCTTAAAATAATGGTTTTTGCCTTTGCGCTGGACCGAACTTTAGATACTCTTATCTTAGTTCGGTGCCAAATCTCTCATACAAAATATTTTAGTCCGGCGCTAACTTGAATCTCTTGGTTGAACTTCTCTCTTTGTGAAAAGGTCCATAGCTACTGATTCCTGTGAAACCCATCTACGACGAACCAAATATTTTGGTTTGGGGTACATGTTGAATACTCATTCCTTTGACATACCAAAAACCCATCTATGACGGACCAAATATTTTGGTCCGGCATATATATTGAATTCTCATCCTTTTGTTGTGCCAAATCCCATTTGCGCCGGACCGGTGTGTTGACTAAAATTCTCAGTTCAGCGTGAACGTGGTTTGTTTGTCTTTGGATCTTTCATCTTATATGACTATTGTTTAGTGATCCTTTGGTTGCTTCTTAGTAGACTTCACCATGCTTGATCATATTTGTGCATATAAGCTCACCATGAATGTTTCTATCATGCACAACCTTTGTGGAGTCTAATTTGGTTTAAATATTTTTGTTTCGATGTTGATCCATGTATCTATGTGTGTTTCCGTGCTCGAAAAAAATAAAGTGTCTACATAAAAGTTATAGAGAATTTCAAGATGAATCTTTTTCATGTTGACAACTTTTTCATTTGAGCAACCAAAAAAATTATAAAAATTCAGAAAGTGGACTGAATTTCTATGTGTATGGCGGACCAAATTATTTGGTCCACGGTACATAGGCTTTTGACAGGGGCTTGATGTTTTGCATTTTTGAGAGTCTTTCCGTGCTCAGAAAAATAAAGTTTATATATTAAAGTTGTAGATAATTTCAAGGCGAATCTTTTTCATATTGACAACTTTCTCATTTGAGCAACTGAAAAATTCATAAAAATTCTTGAAGTTGCCTGCTGTGTTGTGAAGAAATCTTTATGTTCTTTGGTGTTGGAATTGCAAATATTTTTCATTGCACAGGTCTTCCTCATTCATATTCATTCATGTGCATATTATTAAGAAGTTAAAAGATTAATTGAGTAATTTAAATTAATTTGCCTTGCAATTAATTAAAATAACTTTTGGTATTATTCTCACTAAGTGTATGAATCAAATGCATATACATCTAGGTACACTTAGTAGGAGCATTCTCCTGTCATGTGTTTCATATATATTGAGTTTCATTATCAAACACTTGTTGAGCTTAAAATTTAATGATTATCAAGTATATCCATGCAAATCTATTGAGCTTTTGAGACTAATGTCTTTCTTGAGATGCTTTGAAGAGAATTAGTTCCCAAGAGCATGTGTGATGACCAAAGTGTGATAAAAGATTGATTGTTAAGTCAAGATCAACTAGACGAGGATTCACCAAGAGCTTAGGACGAGTCAAGATCGATTTGATGAGAGGATCATCGGGCGGATGATCGAATCAAAGTCGATAGGACGAAAGAGCCTCATGAGGTGATCAAGTCAAGGTTGACAAGACGAAGACTTCAACAATTATGAAGGTCATCATGCACAACACATCAAGTAAAAAGCATGAAGCTTAGAAGTGAACCTAAAGATGCTCAAGGCTGAGGTATGGCTAGTATAGGACTAAGAATGTTTCCTAATCTTTCACCGGTCTTGGTGTTGGTGGAAAGACCGGATTGATAGGATAGTTGCTGTTCTATCAAGAGGGGTCCGAATCGATGTTGATTGGACTGTTTCCAAACTCTCGAGTGATGCACATTGAGTCTCCTTACCCCTAAGTGAGCCTAGTGAGGTGTCTTGGGGTGTTAAAAGTGTTTAGTAAAAGAGAGAAGTTAGTGGTGTCCAAAAATGTGAGGTTTTGGATGTCTTTTGATTCCTTATGAATTCTGCACTCATCTTTTAGTATCTGGGTGCTGAGACCTTGCTAGATGGATAGCTCTTGTTCTTAGCTTTTCATAGAGCCTAAGATCACCCAATTTTGAGTTCAGATGAGAGAGAAATCACCGTTTTTGTGCTTGGTCAGAGATGATGCAGTGATGCATCAAATTTTTGGTCCATTATGAATGGGATTTTGCACAGACCAAATCCGTGGCAAATATAAATTCTCTGCTACTGTTTCTAACGGCTAGTTTTGGGTTCCAACGGCTAGTTTTGAGGGTGTTGAGTATTTATGCCCCCTCCAACTTGTTGGGAACCAACTTTTGGCAACCTATTCATTATCTTTGAACTGAAGGTGTGTGAGAGGAACTCCTATGTGTTAGGAGTGTCCAAGACACTAATCTTTTGAGTGTGATTAAGATAATCCTAAGTGAGATTAGCGTGTGATCAAGAGTGTCCTGTGTGCATCTCTATTGAGTTTGATCTGGTGTGATCAAATAAGCTTTGGGCTTGTTACTCTTGGTGCTTGAGAGCACCTAGATGGTGTGGAAGGTGTTGAGCCAGTGATCTTCTCAACGAAGGTTGTGAGAAGGCCCGGGCGAATCAATTACTAGTGAGCCAAGAGACAGGGCTTGAGGACGGCCTATTTACTCTTGGAACTAGCATGCTGTAAGAGGTTGGGGCTCACCTCACCGTTGTGGTGGAAGAGTCACCCTAGTGGAAACGAGGCGTGGGCTCGAGCGGGAGCCGGTCCTTGTGAGGAGCAAGGGCTTGTCTCAACGTGGAGTAGGAGCGTGGCTCTGAACCACGGGATAAAAAATACTTGTGTCACTTGTGGTATCTCTTGTCTCTTTTATGGATTATTTTACTTTGTATTTATCCATTATGCATCTTATGACTTACATGATGATTTGAGCACCTTACTAGCTATGCCCTTGTCATGTGTTGACTTGTGTGTGCTAACTAATTTATCTTGAGTAATTTTATTGCTAGCATCCTCATATCTAGAATTGAATTGCTTGCTTGTCTCCCTAGGATTGCAAACCAAGAGTTAGTTAATTGTTATCTAGGGTGCTTATCTTGCTTGCCATCACCTAGGATAATAACCTGTGTTCAAATATCAGTTTTTAGCTCCCTCATTACATTAAGATTCGGGCACAAGTATAACATTGATTTAGAGATTAAAATTTGAAGAAGCTCAATTCACCCCCCTCTTGGGCATCCGAGTCCTTACTAGTGGTATCAGAGCTAGGGCGCTCACTAAATAGACTTCACCATCTTGAGAGTGATCGGATGACCATGGAGGATTTTAGGCACCTAGGTGATGCACCTTTATTTGATAGCATGAACTACAATCATTGGAAAATTCGCATGTCATGCTATCTCCAAGCTATGGATTATTGTGTTTCCTCAATCGCTCAACACGGTCTCACTCTCATGCAAATTTCTCCGCCTCGTGATCGCTTCTTACTCGTGTCTCTACCATCGCTGCTTTTGCCGAGAGTTTGCATGCGAGGGAATCAATCTGTCGAAAAGCAAAAGCGCAGCGTAGAGAAAAAAAACAAAAGTGGACAAGAGGGTGCAGCGGCCCTAGGGCGCTGCACCAGTGAAGCAATACCACCAAGCCAAGCGACCCCACTGTTCGGCACGCGACCAAAGAAAATTTCAAGGGTGTAGCGCCAGGACTCATGAGAAAGTCGGGCTCAAGGCGAAAAAAAATTGAGAAAATAATGTGCAACGCACCGGAGTAGCAATTCACGTGTACGGAGGGGCTATTTTTGCAATTCTGAAATCGCGGAGGCCAGTTTTGAAATTTAAAAACCGCATGAGGCCGTAATAAGATTTTTTCCGTGTTCAAAATTGAACCCAAGAAGATAACATTTTTTTGAAAAAATCATAACTTTTGCATACGGAGTCGGATGGAGACAAAATTTATATGACAATTGTAGCTCTCAATGAGATCTACAACTTTGTAGTTGATAACTTTTTTATTTGAAGTCATTTAGATATCCAAATAATCGTTGAAACTTTCGGATATGAAGTGATAAAGTTGTCAACGATTATTTGATGTTTAATAACTTCAAATAAAGATAACTATAAAGTTTTAGATCTCATCGCCAGCTACAATATTTATATCTTTATCTTCGATCCAGATAAAAGTTATGATTTTTAAAATATTATCGCTCGTTCTAATCCCAACCGTCGGTGAGATTATCACCGCCGGTTCTCAACAAGAACCAGCAATGATAGAGTATCCCGTTCAAATCGAACCCAAGCAGTGATAATATTTTTTGAAAAAATCATAACTTTTGCATACGGAGTCGGATGGAGACAAAATTTATGTGAAAATTATAGCTCTCGATGATATCTACAACTTTGTAGTTGACAACTTTTTTATTTGAAGTCATTTAGATGTCTAAATAATCATTGAAACTTTCGGATATGAAGGATAAAGTTGTCAACGATTATTTGACGCGTCTAAATAACTTTTAATTGTCAATCATAAAAGATCATCGAGCTACATAATATAATTTAATTTATCCGACTCGCATGCAAACTTTTGCATACAGAGTCGGATGGAGACAAAATTTATATAAAAATTGTAGCTCTCGATGAGATCTACAACTTTGTAGTTGTCAACTTTTTATTTGAAGTCATTTAGACATGCAAATAATCATTGAAACTTTCGGATATGAAAGGATAAAAGAAATATATATCTTATATTAGTTGAGAAGTGTGTGTTAGGTGAGATGGTAAGGGGTGTTTACGCAAAACTGTAAGTCAGAGGTTTGAATCCTAGCAACTGCACACGCGCGCGTATTTCATGCAAAAATCGCATGACTTGTGACTTGCGGTTGCGACCATGCGTAGTAGTAAATACAGATTGGTCTTGGTGCAAATAAATTTATTTTTGGATTTACACTATCATTGCCGGTTCTAATTAGAACCGGCAGTGATACAGACTATCACTGCCTGTTCTAGAACCGACAGTGATAGTCTAACTATTACTGCCGATCACGCACTACCGGTTCCAATATCCGGCAATGATGCCAGTTTGGAACCGGCAGTGATGTGGTGTTCTATAGTGGTGACATAGTGCATGTAATGGCATAAGGATATTAGTATAATAAACCCTAACCCTAAATATTGTAATATTAGTGTAGTATCAGTATGATGTGACATAATCACTAGTATGCACAATGATAGTAACACTGCGATTTGTAGCGTTCATGCAATTTGTACAAGTTAGATCTGAAATTTTAAGTTATTGGCTGGTACTATATGGTCAAGGATGGTTCTTACGTTGTGAGAACTTTGGATTCATCTCTCCATTATGTATAAGACAGCTCTAGCAACATTAATATTTAGGGTGTTTATGCTAACAGATTTTATATGACAAGCAAGTTGTATTTTGTATATTTTTCTATAATTTGGTTGTCCATATACTGAAGTATGTTTCTAGACTAATTTCCCTAAAATTTGAGGTTAGACGGGTTGTTTTGCAAGCCGCTGAAAAGGCTCAAGTGTTATCGAATCTGTGCAGTTTGTGGTCATTTAGGGTATTTGTTGTGAATGGATTTAGATGCGAAGCAAGTTATAAATACAATATTTTCCTAGAATATGGTAGCATATATGCCTATGTGTGTTTCTAAGATGGTCGCACCAACATTTGCATTTAGATGAGTAATTCTAAAGGCCGCTGAATATGCTTAGTTAGTTTAGTTTTCTGTGCGACTAGTTCACGAAGGGTGTTTGCAGAAGCAAGATTTATGTGCAGAGCAAGTCCTACAAACAATATCATTTCATATTATGGTAGTTCATATTATGGAGTATGTTTTTGGGCTATTCCCTCAATATTTGGCATTTAGACGCAAGGTCATTTGTACTTGCAAATTATAATCAGTAATAATAATAGCATCATTTATTATAGTAGGTACTACATGGCAGATATTCTAGATTTGTTCGTGTTTTATGGCGATGGCGTTGTTCGAAAGGGTCCATACGGGGTGGACCTTTTGAACTGCGAACGGAAGGTGATCCGGGCTTCGGGTCTGACGGAGATGGGCCTGGCTGACCTCCGGAGATGCGTGCAAAGCGCATTTGATGAGCAGACCGCCCGAAAGAAGCTTGTCATCGAGGCCGTACATGCCAGAGTTGTAGGAGATTCGATGGACTGTTTGTGGACGCTATGCAAGATCGCGGGAAGCGCACAGTGGGGTCAATACATGCAAATTGCGATGAACCCTCTAGCGAAGATACACTGTCGCCCGATGGTGTATGTGCGCTTCCTGGATATAGGAGAAATGTAACATCCCAATTTTTGACTTTCTAATTAATTAATATTATTTTATTGCAATTTATGATTTTTGTGAATTTTATGGAATTTATTGGATTTTCTGAGATTTATTTAAATCATTCGAATTAGTATATATGGCTTTGTTAAGAAATATTTATAAAAAGGAAATTTAAAATGAAGCCTGCCCAAAAATAATTTATTTAAGTATAGAAGGTCGCGAAGTATTTTTGGGGAAATTTCTTTTTCTCTCTGAGATTAAATCGGAATAGGAATCGGATTGATTGAACCGGATTAGGAAATTGTTTGACTGACGATACGGATTAAGTTAAGTCCACTACACGCGTTTCCGCCGAAGTCCAGACACGCGAAGACATCTTTCCGTTTTCTCCAGGAGCGTAGACACGGTGGACTCTATCGCCAGACGAAGCCATCACGAATTCGGTCCGGCCTGGCGGGAGAAGTACCTGCGATCGACTTTCATCGCGAGCTAGGAATTCCTTCCGGCGAGTGCGCAACACGTGGCCAATCGGATGTATTGGCGTCGAAGACCAGGCGCACGTAGGGACTCCTTCCGGGCGGGAGACCAGACGTGCGAGCTGATTTGAATTTGGTAGCGGCAGCGAAGGAAATTCTCGTAGCGTAGCCGATCCAAACTTGCTTGCCGGGCGCTGGTGCAACAAGGACGCCAAGCCTTTCCATGCGGAGAACTACGGTTATTATTTAAGCCATGCGCGAAGGCATTGCTGTGACCAAGCGAGCGCAAGCGAGGAAAAAGAGAGTCACGGCGAGCGCTAGCGCCGCTAGAACCGAAGCGGAAGAAAGGAATCGCTAAGCGTGAGCCGAAATATCGCCGAAGAAGCGAGAGGCAAGAAAATCGCAGTGAGTGAGCGTGTCGCCATTGCCGTCGAGGGAAGTCACGCGCCGCCAGAGATTTTCGAGCGCGCTGCCGAAGTTGTCGCCGAAAGCTCGGGATCGTGGTCGCCATGTCGAGAAGCATCCTCGCATCGAAGTTCTCGCCGAGCATCGCCAAGGAAGGAGATCACCGCGGATCGCTGTCTTCTTCGAAGTTCGGCGAAGTTTCGCACGTGGTCCAGCCATTGCTGTCGGGAGCTTCGTCGACCGCCGATCGTAATCGCTTAACGTAATTCGCCCACGCCATTGCGGAATCGGTAGCTTTAGATTAAATATCGACCGCTGAATTTAAGTCGGACGATTGATACTAGGCTACGAGTAGATTTACCCGTAGAATGCTAGATTGAGTTCATCGGTCTAGATTTCGCCAAGGCCTCATCTGCGGCAATGGACGAGAAAATTCATATTTTCCTTTACAAAAATAATTCGGGAGAATCAGAATTTCTAAATTCAGAATTAACTAAAACTTCCGAATGTTATAACTTTTACATATGAACCCCGATTAAGGTAATTCAAATTCCTAAAAATTTATAAAATTAAGATCTATCCAATGATGGTTTTTATTTGAATTTTCAAGTTTGTTTGTTGTTTGTTTTGGTGTTTATTTGCTATTTTTCTCGATTCGCGTAGACGTTGAGTTGAGCGAGGTTTCAAGGAGGGATTAATCACTCAAGAGCAATCTTCTAACAATACCGTGAGCTTAAGCAAGGCAAGTTGTGCTTTGATCATGTTGCACCTATAAACTAGATTGCATGCTATTTTGATTTACCTTATCACTTGTTATTTTATGTGTATAAATGATTTCAACATAAGTTTGTGATTAGCTATCGTACCCTTTGAATTACACCCTACCTTGCTAGTTGTATGCCATGATCCACTTGTCACCCTAGGTTGGTTCACTATAGTTGGTTAATAATGAAATCAACTTGGATGGTTAGATCGAATTAGAATTGCTTAGCCATGCCACGTCATCACATGTACTTGAATTTTTGATAAATAATCTTGACTAATGGAATATGGAACAATGTTCTGAGTGTGTGTGTCATGTGTGGTCACACGATGAGATTGAGTTGTGGTGGCAGCGGATGTCACGCAACGAGATTGAATTGTTGATGGCACGTGGTGCTTGGTAATCAACCGATGGTTATGATTTTGAGTCTGAGCAAGTGGCAAGGGCAGATGCTCGGTGGGCCCGATGGGCAAAGGGTATGTGTATGTCTTGCTTTGATCAAACCATAAGGACACCTTGCAGCCTTTGACCCGAGTCTAACTTGCAACCACATGTCCGAATGGGACAAATTAGTGACTAATTTGCAAATGCTTAACTTAAGTGCTATCTTGGTGGTGTGGGTCCGGTTCACGGAGGAAACTCACATGGCGCAAGAGGGGGCCCTGCTGGTGGTATAGCCCCTCGGTGTTGAAACCTTAGCGGTAGCACGGGTTAAGAGGATGCATTGTAAAGGCTTTGTCATGATTCTCTGCCGCATACCAAAGGAAGTGTGCTAATAGCTTGGCATCAAAGAGATTATCATGTCTTGTGGGTAAAGTGCATAACCTCTCAGAGAGTGTACAAACTATTCTGGATAGCCGTGTTTCACTAGATTGAGCAATGCTCGGGGATTACAGTCAAGGGTTTAGACTTTTGCAAAATGAAACTTGGGATGGATGGCAGGTTGCCATGGAAAGTTGAATCTTGACTTAGGATGAGAAAACTTGGTTTACTTAAGAAATGCTGAATCTATCTATTACTGTTATTTGTTTTACTGTCTTTCCAATCTATATTCTGTACTTGTCTTTAAATGCTGCTTAGTTGCAAAAGAACCACTGAGCCTTCCTTTGGAATAAGCTTTGCATATAGCTATGTTAGACTTGCATTCTGTGCACAACTTGTTGAGTGCTTTATGTACTCACCCTTGCCTACAAACAACATCAGAGCTGAAGAAGAAGTACCATGAAGAGACGAATGTTTAGGGTGCGAGCCTTGTCGGTTCGTGGTATACCGAGGGTTTATCTACGTCTTCATTCCGCCGCAGCTCGATTTGTTGTTCAGCCATGTGAGGCATTGTTAAGTAAGTTGACCATAAGGTCATACAACTGGTAATATTTAATATATTATGTCTTTTATCTTACTTACATTGTGTATGATTGTGATATTCACTAATGTTGAGCCTGTGTGCACTAGCGTGATCCTGGACTAGTGCAGTATACACAGAGGGTCCGGATTTGCATATTCGGGTCCCGACAAAAGTGGTATCAGAGCCATACTGACTGTAGGTCTTGCCCCTAGATAGTTGGTCGTCCCTATAGGTCCTTCAAAATTATTTTCTAAATTAAAAGACCTAACCCCAAGAAGAATAATGTGTTCTTGACTTATCTCATTCTTCTATTTTTGTCCTTACCAAATTTTTTTTTCTTGTCCGTTGCTGAAATTTCTTTCTCTTACCTTTGCTGAATTAAGTTAAAATCTTACCTGAGTTATCTTAAGTAGAAAACGATATACCACACTTTAAGAGATGACATCAAGTGCTTGCTACTACCATAATAATCATCAAGCTCATGGAAGAGTAGAACAATAAAGAATATCTAGAATTAGAAGACTCAGTGCTTCAAGTAGCCAGTTGAGACTCATGTGTGGGAGTCGCGTCTCCTAAGATAGAAGTGTCGCCTATGTAGATGGTAGTTTTGTGTGTATAGGTTAAATTGGTTCTTATTGATTGCTGAGTGTGCAGTATGCGTTGCAAAGCTTTTAGGCTTATATAAGCAACCATACCAAGTTACTAATATTGATTGCTTAAGTTATTGGGTTAAATCTATCTTTCCTGTGTTAGGATTCTTGCTCCTCACCTACGCTATTTCCCTCCCTCCTAATCCCTTTGAAGTAACCAAGTAGATAGGTCAGATTAGCGATAGCAATGGAGCCGGTGGAAGTGAGAATCAACTCAATAGACACTCCCAGTATGGATTAGTTTTCAACCGTCACCACCGATAGATATGCAGAGCTTTAGAGAGTTTTTAGCCGCTCAGACCCAATTAATGCAGGCGAGGATAAAGCTAGTCACGCTAAATGTCTATAAAACGTCTCGAATAGTTATCAAAGGTCTTTGTGCTGATTCAAGATTAGCAGAATTCATAAGGACTCGTTCGCCAATATTCTAAGGAAATGCTTCACCTTAGGAGCAAAGGGTTGGCTCAAGACCATTGTCCACTTCAGTATCCCTTGGATCCAATAGTTACTGCCGTAATCTAGCATCAGCGAAAGTATTTACGGACCCTAGTTGCTCAAGGATTATCCATAAGAGGAAGAAAGTCAGTTGCCGAAAGACGTCGCTTGGAGAAATAAAAATGCACCCGTTATTAGAGAATATCTTGATATATTTCCTAAGAATTTGTCTAGCATGCTGTCATATCAGAAGATCAAGATCGTGAGCGAATTAGTGCCTGATACAACCCAATAGTGAAAAGACAAGGTCAAATGTTTCTAATGAATTAATGGAAAATGGAAAGGCATGATGAAGAATTTGAGAAAACTTAGTGCGTTACCATGGGAGCTCATGTTTATCAAAAAGGAAAATAGAAGATCGAAAAAGTGCACTGAAACATGCTTTAAATAAAGAAAAGGTCAAAAAAAAAACGAGTGTCCAATATCAGGATCGATAACATGATTGGACAATTGAGAGGAGAATTAGAATTTCTTTAGGATAAAAGTTCGCTTAGGCTATCATAAATTCAGGAGTCATGGGAAGGATGTTTCTAAGATTGCATTCTCTACATAAAACAAAATAAGTTTCGGCTAAATCTCCTAAATTGACCGATGCCCCGCATATCTAATGAACATGATAAGTAAGATATTTGTGGAGTAATTAACAAATTTGTGGTTGATGACAATCTAGTATACCCTGAGACAATAGAAGATCATGCAGAACATGTTAGATTGATTTAGAAAGACTACAAGAGTAGTAGTCATATGCTACGTTCAACTAGAGTGATTTCCGGGAGTGAAATGTCGAAATTCCCTAGTCATAAAAAGATTGCTAAAGGAGTTGTTGTTGAGCCAAGAAAGGTAGAAGTTGTGTTACATAGGAAGCAACCAAAGTACGTTACTTAGATTTAAGGTTCTAGAAATGGTAAGATAATACCACTGGTTCATAGGAAGGTTCTTCGACAATAGCTAGACCTTTTGTACGATTGTTAAGGAGAAAGAGATGCATGGACACCAGAGTAACGAAAAGGGTTTTCGGAAGTTGAAAGAGCGGTTAGCATTAACGCATGTGTTAGTATTACTAGCATTGCGGAGTAGTTTCAATATATAAGGATGATGCTTCTAGACATAATCCGAGAAGTGAACCAACGTTGTTGCATAAACGATGAGGCAGTTGAAATTACCCTACGTATGACTTGGAGTTAGTCGCTAGTAGTTGCCTGCAGTAAAAATGGTGTCACTATCTCATCGAAAATAAATATGAGCCTTAAGAATCAAAATATATTTACTCACCCAACCTTAATATAGGACGACGGTAATGGTTGGAAAGGATCAAAGAGTCTAGTGTCGTAATCCATAGGCATTTCAAGAAGGCTAAGGTGGTAGTCGACGCTTGAGTTACGAGGTAATATGTTGATAATAAGCGCTAACTGTGGTATGTAAAGAATATAAGAAGTTGAAATTAAAGGTCGCCCCACAAGGTTTCATAGTTGCCTTGGAAATAGAACCAACATTAGAAGATCAGAACATAGGAAGTTCGAGGGTAGATGAGGTACAAAATCAAGTTAAGGAAAGAAGAAGACTTAGCCAAAAAAATAGAAATTTGAGTGATTAGAATACCATAAGGATTTAATGCTGAACTAGTGTGCCGGATAGGAAGATCCTAATAAATTGATACTTGAGAAAACTCATAATTCTAAGTATTCAATATACCCAGGAAGTGCCAAAGAGAATCAATATCTTAAGGAAGGGTTTCGGTGACCTAAGGTGAAGGGCGAAACTATTGGTTATGATACTCAATGAGATGTGTATCAGAAAATAAAGGCAATGCATTAGAGATCTAAAAGTTCGTTGCAAATCATTATAGATTTTTATAGGAGGCAAATCATTAAAAGGATCCCTAGTGTAAATTGACCCTAAAAGATACGAATTTTGAGGAATCATTATTGATTAGTTGACCAAAATTTCTCATTTCATATTACTAGGGATTACATGGTCAGAAGATTATTTGGCAGATCTGTCAGGGATTTAATAACTGCCTAGGTGTCTAAGAAGATTGTGTTTGATAGAAGTATCCACTTTATCTCGAGGTTTTAGAACAAGTTACCTGAAGTAGTGAAAACTCGCTTGAAAATTTTAGCATCGCATATCATCCACAGGTTGATGACCAAGCAAAAAGAGTTAATAGGATTTTAGAGGATACGTTGAGAGCTTGTGTGATATCTTACGCTATACCTTAAGGTAAATATCTGCCATATGCAAAGATCGGTTATAACCATGGTTATTAGGCTAGTTAGCAAATGTCACCAATTGAAGCCTTATATGATCGTGTCTGCTGTACCCTGTTGTAATGGAATAAAACGAGAGAGTGTTTAGTAATTGGGGCCTGAGATTTTCAGAGAGGCTGAGGAACAGGTTGCCATGACCAGGAAAGGATAAAAGCAACACAGTCAAAGCAGAAAAGCTATGCTGACAACCGCCGTCTTGATTTGAGTTTTGAACCCAATGATTTCGTAAATCTTAGGGTTACTCCCCTTAAAAGTGTGAAAAGGTTCCATGTCAAAGGGAAGCTTGCACCTGGGTTCGTTGGACCATTTAAAATTCTGAGTCGCCGAGGAGAGGTTGCGTATCAATTAGAGTTGCCACAATCATTGGCAGGAGTGCATGATGTGTTTCATGTGTCGTGACTCAAGAAATGTCTCAGAGTGCCAGCAGAGCAGATGCTGTTAGAAGCTATCGAGTTGCAAGAAGATTTGCCTTACAAAGAGCAGCCGATTAAAATTTTGGATATAATGGAGCGTAGAACCAGAAATAAGACAACTCGCTTTTGCAGAGTTCAATGGAGTAATCATTTGGAAAATGAAGCAACTTGAGAGCGTGAGGAAGATCTAAAGGCAGAATTCCCAAACCTATTCTCTAGTTAGCCCTGAATCTCGGGGTCGAGATTCTGTTAAGGGGGGGAGGTTTGTAACATCCCAATTTTTGACTTTCTAATTAATTAATATTATTTTATTGCAATTTATGATTTTTGTGAATTTTCTGGAATTTATTGGATTTTCTGAGATTTATTTAAACCATTCGAATTAGTATATATGGCTTTGTTAAGAAATATTTATAAAAAGGAAATTTAAAATGAAGCCTGCCCAAAAATAATTTATTTAAGTATAGAAGGTCGCGAAGTATTTTTGGGGAAATTTCTTTTTCTCTCCGAGATTAAATCGGAATAGGAATCGAATTGATTGAACCGGATTAGGAAATTGTTTGACTGACGATACGGATTAAGTTAAGTCCACTACACGCGTTTCCGCCGAAGTCCAGACACGCGAAGACATCTTTCCATTTTCTCCAGGAGCGTAGACACGGTGGACTCTATCGCCAGACGAAGCCATCACGAATTCGGTCCGGCCTGGCGGGAGAAGTACTTGCGATCGACTTTCATCGCGAGCTAGGAATTCCTTCCGGCGAGTGCGCAACACATGGCCAATCGGATGTATTGGCGTCGAAGACCAGGCGCACGTAGGGACTCCTTCCGGGCGGGAGGCCAGACGTGCGAGCTGATTTGAATTCGGTAGCGGCAGCGAAGGAAATTCTCGTAGTGTAGCCGATCCAAACTCTTGCGCTGGCGCTGGGTGCAACAAGGACGCGAAGCCTTTCCATGCGGGAGAACTACGGTTGGCTATTTAAGCCATGCGAAGGCATCGCCAGGACCAAGCGAGCGGCAGAAGCGAGGAAAAAAAGAGAGTCACGAAGGAGCATTGGCGTCGCTAGAACCGAGCGGAAGAAAGGAATCGCGAAGCGTGAGCCGAGTCATCGCCGAAAGAAGCGAGAGGCAAGAAAATCGCAGTGAGCGAAGCGTGTCGCGCGCCGTCCCGAGGGAAGTCGCAGCTGCCGCCAGAGATTTCGAGCGCATACGCCGAAGTTGTCGCCGAAGCTCGGGATCGTGTCGCCATGTCGAGAAGCATCTCAGGCGCCGAAGTTCGCCGAGCATCGCTATGGAAGGAGATCACCGTCGGGATCATCGTCTTCTTCGAGTTCGGCGAGTTTCCACTACAACAGGAACACCCCTTTAACAACGAATACATAGCAACATATGATGTTATGCGTTGCAAGCAACAGGGTAGCAACGCTTGCAAAGCGTTGCAAGCATCATCCGTGAGGTTAAACAACCAGCGACAATATTTGTCAACTGTTACAAGAATCATCTGTAGATAGCTTTGTTTTTTTGGCCGGATCCGTATGATCTTTTCCTTACAGCACAAGGCGTAGTGTTGATGCGTGTGGCGTGAACGAGAAAATTGACGTTTTATCATTATTAATTTGTGGACTCGCGCTTTTAGCACTAATTCTATGACGCTCGCGCTTTAACCACTCATCTCGGGCGCACTTTGCAATTTTGCCATTTTCGGGATTTTACGCATTTTCAAGCTTTTTCTTAGGTTTTTGTCGAGCGAATTTCCGGTTTTGCCCCTGGGCCATTTCTTCTCCCGCTCCACTTGGTCTGGCTCAACCCGCAGCTGTTCTCGCGAGCCCCTGCGGAGGAAAAGGGGCGGCGACCCGAGCAGCGGCGGTCCACCGGCGGTGAGCCTATGGAGAGGAGAAGTACAACCATGTCGCGTCGCCGCAATATCCATCTCTTTTCAGATTTCAGAACAATGCTTGAACAGCTCATCTAGAAGTACGTACCGATGCAGTGTTGATAAACTTCAGAGAGGCTTACGCTGTGGTTCATGGAGTAGAAGAGCTTGGTGCCGGTAAGGTCGAGCTCAGGCGGGCCGTTCTGCACACCGATGGCCTTGATATCGTCCATCGAGCGCGCGAACTCGAGGTCGAGGTAAGGGTCGGAGTCCGCGAAGAACACGTCGGTGGCACCGATAGGTCCGTCCTGCTGCCCGTGGTTGGGCTCGGGGAGGAGCCATGACGTCGCCTCGGCCTTGTTGCTCCCGTCGTCGTGGGCAGCCGCCGCGCCGTGCGCACAGGCTCCGCTGCCCAAACCTGACGACGCGAAGGGCTTGGGCGCGTGGGCCAGCGCGCCGAAGAAGGGCGCGACGGGGAGCCGCTCCGTGGCGCCGCGCGAGTGGGTTGCCGGAGTGGATGTCGGCGTCGCAGGTGGCGCACTGCGCAGGGGCTCGCGAGAATAGCTGTGGGTTGAGCCAGACCAAGTGGAGTGAGAGAAGAAGTGGCCTAGGGGTAAAACCGGAAATTCACTCGACAAAAATCTGAGAAAAAGCTCGAAAATACGTAAAATCTTTAAACGATAAACGCAAGTCAAGTTACGCCGAGATGAGCCAGAAAACGAGAGCGTTATAAAATTAATGGTAAAAACGTGAGTCCATAAATTAATAATGGTAAAACGTCAATCGTCAATTTTCTCGGCGTGAACGGATCGAGCTAGTATCGTTAGGCCATATAGGCCCTAGGCCGCGCGCTGTGCTCACCTCTAGCTCAGCTTAAGCAACCCCTAACTCAAAGGCGAACGGCCCACAAGCCCTACGCTTCTTCTTCGACCCACTTCCTCCGCGCCGCGCGACACCCCTAACCCCAACTCCCTTCCACCTCCTCCATCCCTCTCGCCTGCGTCTGCGCGTGCGCGGCCGCAGAGATAGCCTCGTCGGCGACGAGGGAGGTGCTCATGCTGGAGGCGCCGCCGGCCGAGATCGCGCGGCGCCGGACGCGGAAGCTGTGGACGCGCTGCCGTACATCGACGGCGACTACGGTGACCCGGCGGTGAAGCGCGAGGTCGACCGCCTCATCGAGGAGGAGATGCGTCGCGGGCACCGCAAGCCTGCGGACTTCCTCCGTGACCTGCCCCCCGTCCCCGCCGCCGGATTCCAGGTGGATTTGCGAGCCTTCTCTATGTTTCTACTTTCTAGGAGCCAAGTAGTTGTTCGACGCCCTATCGTTGTTTTCTGATTTCAGGTTAGGGGGTTTAGGATGAAATTGTAGCCTTGTTTTTTCCCTTTCGGATGGGATTTGCGTTTAAGGTTCAAAGGAGGAGACAGATGGGGGGCTAGGGTTTATAGTTGTATACCTGAAATTGATAACAATTGGCTGAATAGAAGTAGCTTACCTTCCTTTACAACTGTTTTTTGTATAGGGATATACTGAGGTTTTAGTCGATAATCCTGTTTTCATGTTAGCCTTTAGTGTTTAGACGTAATGTGTTAGTGTTTCGCCTTGTTTTGCAATTTCTTTCTGCACCATTATGGTTTAGGTGGGAAATTGTAGCTTTTTCATGGATGTAGTATGCAATTTGGCACTGTAGGTGGAAATCTGGTCCGAATTAAGGTTTCCTTGTAGGATGTGTACTTGGGGGTACAAGGAAGCAGATCCACTAGCCCATGAAAGGACTCACTTATGTCTGTTCAATCTTATATTGATGTCTATTTCTGAAGGAATTGGGGTTACTCATATTGAGGATATCTTTTGTTTCCATGTCAACTGATCATTCCCTGCTGTTGCTATGAGCCTATGATAGACAATGTAGTGGAGAACTAATTCTTGAATTTGTTTTCAAGAACAAATAACTATTGAATGTTTTCACCTGTCAATAGTGAATGGTCAGTTTTGATGGGATCAAACCTGAACCATTGAAGATGAAATATGCATCTGTACTTCTGTACTTCAACTTGAATATTAAAGAACAAGACTAAGAGAACTGCTTATATTTAATGAATTTGTTTAGAAAATGAAGCAATCTTACTTTACTGTTTGGGGATTGTTATGGAATTTTTGGACCCTAGTGTAGGCTGTGTAGCTACTAACTTAATTTTTCTCTGTATTGAACATCTGGAGGAAAAGCTGACTCTAAAATGTTTTTTTGTTTCATTTTTGCATACTTTCATTTAATAAGCTGGTATGGAAAGCAGCCATCAAATGTCCCATGCTTGATGTTCTGTGATCAGAATATTCACGGAACTTTTCCACCAAAAAATTGCATCAATGGTACTGAACTAACAAAATTCGCCATCAAAGTTCATGCGGTAGATTGCTCTTTGCTGCATTTGATTATGACAGGATCACAGGGATCGGTGTCTTGCTGTGTCACATCCTGCTTTATCATTTTTTAGTAATTATTAATGTTTTCCATTATTGTAATAGTTTGTAAGCTTTTGCTGCCGTCAAAAGCATAGGTTTTGAAATAAAATGGTCAAACAAAATATCAAATAAAAAAGGACAGACTTCTTAATGAAGAGTTTTGCAGTCTGTTTGACATGACAAGCACAGTATCATTGCAATACAAGAGCAGGTTCTTTTCTACATTCTATAATAATTGGTGGAAGGGAAGGTAGCATTTGTATTTTCAAACACATGTCTCTCAGGGTAGACTACTCAAAACACTTCATTGAGATCATGTGTTACCATTGAGATCATGTGTTACCGTTTGCCATATGTCAGTTTCAACCATATTATTGACAAGGAATGTTCCTAGTTCAGTTGTAGGTTTTTTATTGACATATGTAAGGCTTTGAATATCTTAGCTTCAGATGTAATATGCATTTTATTTAGGAGGCACTGCTTTTGTTTTGCCTCATGGCTCATGGTTCATATCATCTATGGTCCTGTTTGCTATTGATGTTAAACATACTTCCATTATTAGTTTTGAAGTAGTTAGTATTACAGGATAGAGAATCTGGAGCTTATGCTGAAGTATGGTGTTGAGGTTTGGAAGCTCCAGAACAGACAAATGGAATCTGTTTTGTCTAGGTAAGTTGTTCTATGTCTTTTTGTCATTTACACTGCTTTATCACTTTGAATTTGGACCTGTGCATCTGTTCTATTTTCCTTGCATTCCATTTGAGACTCAATTCGGTTTGTGGACCGTGACATTAGTACTGATCTATGTGAAAAGTGATGAAAAATCAATGTGTCTGCAGCTGTTCTCATGTGTGTGATCATCAGTGTTAGTGACCTTCACTTGAGCACTTGTTTGTATATGCTTTATGTTTCAACTTTACTGGTCACTGTGACTGTAAATAGGTGAAATATTAGTGTGCATGGCTGCATGCCTGCCTAGTCTCTAAAACGTTGATATACCATTTATCATTCCAGCAGCATGTGATAACTTGATCCTTTGTATTGTAGGATGCAAAAGACGGCTGTGGAATACAATGAAGAGATAGAAACT
Organism: Guadua angustifolia; assembly: GCA_036346375.1. Classification (NCBI taxonomy): domain Eukaryota; kingdom Viridiplantae; phylum Streptophyta; class Magnoliopsida; order Poales; family Poaceae; genus Guadua; species Guadua angustifolia. Next base: position 162,699 of record JAYEVE010000235.1, on the reverse strand, counting down.
GTCATTCGTGAGAGAAATTTTCACCAGGTAACAAATTGTTATACTCTTGTTGTAAATTCGAACCATGAACATGCTTTACAGACAGCTGATAATATGTTTTTATCAGCAAAACACTGGTGGGCAACTCCATGCCTTGACAGCAGAAGGGCAGGAGCTGTGTCAAAAAAATATAGCTATTCAAGCTGCCTGTGCTGATCTGCAACATCAGATTGATCAGCTTAAACTTGAAGCTAAAGAAATGTATGCTCTTTCTCTCTCTCTCTCTATCTATCTCTCCCTCCCTCTCCCTCCCCCTCTCCCCATGAGTTATCATGACAAATTCCTTAATAGGGGAATGCCCATGGATGACAACACTGAAACTAAACTGCAAGCATCAGCAGGGACTTTAGGTATCATTTGTTATTTCGTTCTCTAAAAAAATGTAGTATTCTTTAATTTGCCTTCCATTTAAGTTCAGGCGCCATCAGGTATGCCTTAATTATGTTTACAAGTTATGATGTTACTGCAGATAACGCGGTAGCAAGGAGGCAGCCTTGACACTTCCATGAGATGTGAGCTGGTGATTCCATTAGCTCTTATGCTTGACCTGCAATTGTAAACTCCAGATACCAACCCTGGCTTTTACCATGACAAACCCTACTTGTGGACTGTGCTTCGTAATCCATCACTCGAGGGCCTATGCTGGTGGAGACATGATAAGAGAAACTGCTTAAATGCATGTAGTGTTGTCTGTAGAAGTGACCTAAACTATGGTAAGAGAAACAGAACTCTCGTATCTTATAATTTGTTTCCGCCGGCGTGAACCTTTGTTTTTTTGATTGCGTGTAGGCATCCAGTCAACTGTGTCAACCGATTGGAAGCAACAACTGGATCCTCAAGAATTAGAATTTTCCAGTGCTTTACCTTTATATTACTTTGTTTCTCTTAGGATGTTACAGAGAACGAGTTTGAGAAAAGGCTTCTGGCAGATGTTATACCACCTAATGATATTGGAGTCACTTTGGATGATATTGGAGCCTTGGAGAATGTAAAGGACACATTAAGGGAGTTGGTGATGCTCCCTTTGCAAAGGCCTGAATTGTTCTGCAAAGGGCAGCTAACAAAGGTGGTACATAAAGCCAGATTATGCCCAACGTCTCTCACATGGGGGTATAAGTTTTTTTAACTGTAGGTTGCACATATGATTGTCATATTTTTTTCATTTCTGTATCTTAGTATTTTGTTGTTGCTAGCCACTGATAGATTAAATATGAAATCTTACATGCTAAGCTATCTATATTATGCAGAAATTTATAAGTGGGTTGACATCAACTACCTTTGTGTTGATGACTAAATTGGTCCCATAATTATGAAATATATATGTAGTTTTTACAGCCATTCACTGACTTAGAGTTAGATTGTTCTGGAATGTATTCCAATTAAAGATGATGAACCACTGATACGACCATGCAAAAACTTCAAGGTTATCGGGGACGTAGACAAAAGTCCTATAGCATAGCCTTCAACTTTTGTATGCTCCTTCCTGTTACTTAAAAGGACTTTATTTCTCCTAACTATTGCATTGTACTAAAGTATTCCAATTCCTTTTGTAGATTGAAAAGATAAATGCATGATTCCATCAGTTGACCATCAATGCAGGGATTTCGATTTATTTGAGCACGAGGTGATGTTTCTATCGATTTTCAATTTAGCATTTATCTTTCAGACTTTGCTTCTATGATAATGTTTATGTTTTTTTATCTAATGGTGCCATTAGATTATCACATATTGTGCTGTAGTTCAATTATTGAATGATGTTTTTAGCAAAATTTTGACACTTGCAATGAAATGAAAGATTGATTGCAATGTTTCCTTCATTCATATGTTCCATTGGTTGCAATGTTTTGTTGAATTTTCAAATATTGTGGGCTGCTTTTTTTGGGACATGATTGAAGGTTAGAATTAGATGGTGAAAAATCATAGCTTCCTGTAGGCTAAGCTTTTCTGCTGCAACCGTTTCTTTTATAATATATAGGTTGATAGCAAGTGTTTTAGTTTTATGGATTGTGCTTGAATTTGAGAAGTCAGTAATGAACTGTTAGTCCTTGTAGTTGTGCTCCTTTTTCTACAATAATTCATTTTGCCGCTCTCGTTGATGATTTTTGGTGACATGCTCCTTCTCGACTAATCATTGTTCAACCACCACAATGCAAAGTTGATCTGAATTACAAGTCATGGGTGCAATTCTAGTCGCAGTTGTCTTGGGCTAATGAGCTCGCATACATATAAGGAACCTCTATGAGCTATGTAGTACGACATGGTTGTGTCAAACTAAGTGGTAGATGTAGTATCTCTGTAATGCAACAATTTGATAACTAAGTGGTGGATGCAACTCTGTAATGCGACAATTTTTTAATATAGTACTGATTTGCGCTTATTTGCAATGTGTGCTTGGGAAATTATCTTGAATTCTTCAAATACATTGCACATGCATAACATATTTATTTGGCTCCAAATAAAAATAATTACAAATATTGTTGCTTAGATGGTTTATTCCTTGCTACGCATATAAGCGTTGCCACAAGTACAATCTATATGTTGCAACAAGCTATAGAAGGCTATTCGTCCATAGGTTGTACAAACATATATAAGCGTTGCCATAGCCCATCAATATCCGTTGCAGCTTAGCAACGGTTATTAATAGAACTTACCAACGCATAATTAAGTGTTGTAGTAGACCCTAGCAACGTCACTTTAGGCAACGCATAATTATGTGTTGGTATAGACTCTAGCAACCCATATACGGACTTTTAGCAACGCATATATGCGTTGCTAAAGGGGGGGTCATTTTGTAGTGTTCGCACGTGGTCCAGCCATTGCCAATCGGGAGCTTCGTCAGCCGTCGGATCGTAATCAAGCTTAACGTAATTCGTCCACGCTATTGCGGAATCGGTGGCGTTTTAGATTAAATATCGACAGCTGAATTTAAGTCGGACGATTGATACTAAGCTACGTAGTAGATTTACCCAGAATCAATTAGATTGAGTTCATCACTAGATTTCACAAGGCCTCATCTCAGGCGGTGGGACGAGAAAATTCATATTTTCCTTTACAAAAATAATTAGGAGAATCGAATTTCTAAATTCAGAATTAACTAAAACTTCCGAATGTTATAACTTTTACATATGAACCCCGATTAAGGTAATTCAAATTCCTAAAAATTTATAAAATTAAGATCTATCCAATGATGGTTTTTATTTGAATTTTCGAGTTCGTTTGTTATTTGTTTTGGTGTTTATTTGCTATTTTTCTCGATTCGCGTAGACGTTGAGTTGAGCGAGGTTTCGAAGGAGGGATTAATCACTCAAGAGCAATCTTCGGAACAATACCAGGAGCTTAAGCAAGGCAAGTTGTGCTTTGATCATGTTGCACCCATAAACTAGATTGCATGCTATTTTGATTTACCTTATCACTTGTTATTTTATGTGTATAAATGATTTCAACATAAGTTTGTGATTAGCTATCGTACCCTTTGAATTACACCCTACCTTGCTAGTTGTATGCCATGATCCACTTGTCACCCTAGGTTGGTTCACTATAGTTGGTTAATAATGAAATCAACTTGGATGGTTAGATCGAATTAGAATTGCTTAGCCATGCCACGTCATCATATGTACTTGAATTTTTGATAAATAATCTTGACTAATGGAATATGGAACAATGTTCTGAGTGTGTGTGTCATGTGTGGTCACACGATGAGATTGAGTTGTGGTGGCAGCGGATGTCACGCAACGAGATTGAATTGTTGATGGCACGTGGTGCTTGGTAATCAACTGGGATGGTTATGATTTTGTGTCGGAGCAAGTGGCAAGGGCAGGATGCCTGGGTGGGCCCGATGGGCAAAGGGTATGTGTATGTCTTGCTTTGATCAAACCATAAGGACACCTTGCGAGCCTTTGACCTGAGTCTAACTTGCAACCACATGTCTGGAATGGGACAGCTTAGCTGACTAATTTGCAAATGCTTAACTTAAGTGCTATCTTGGTGGTGTGGGTCCGGGTTCACGGAGGAAACTCACATGGCGCAAGAGGGGGGCCCTGTTGTGGTGGTATAGCCCTTCAGTGTTGAAACCTTAGTGGGTAGCACTGGGTTAAGAGGATGCATTGTAATGGCTTTCTCATGATTCTCTGCCGGCATACCAAAGGAAGTGTGCTAATAGCTTGGCATCAAAGAGGTTATCATGTCGTGTGGGTAAAGTGCATAACCTCTGTAGAGTGTACAAACTATTCGGATAGCCGTGTTTCACAGTATTGAGCAATGCTCGGGATTACAATCAAGGGTTTAGACTTTTGCAAAATGAAACTTGGGATGGATGGCAGGTTGCCATGAAAAGTTGAATCTTGACTTAGGATGAGAAAACTTGGTTTACTTAAGAAATGCTGAATCTATCTATTACTGTTATTTGTTTTACTGTCTTTCCAATCTATATTCTGTACTTGTCTTTAAATGCTGCTTAGTTGCAAAAGAACCACTGAGCCTTCCTTTGGAATAAGCTTTGCATATAGCTATGTTAGACTTGCATTCTGTGCACAACTTGTTGAGTGCTTTATGTACTCACCCTTGCCTACAAACAACATCAGAGCTGAAGAAGAAGTACCATGAAGAGACGAATGTTTAGGGTGCGAGCCTTGTCAGTTGCCTGTGGTATATTGAGGGGTTTATCTACGTCTTCATTCCGCTGCAGTTCGATTTGTTGTTCAGCCATGTGAGGCATTGTTAAGTAAGTTGACCATAAGGTCATACAACTGGTAATATTTAATATATTATGTCTTTTATCTTACTTACATTGTGTATGATTGTGATATTCACTAATGTTGAGCCTGTGTGCACTAGCGTGATCCTGGACTAGTGCAGTATACACAGAGGGTCCGGATTTGCATATTCGGGTCCCGACAAGAAACCTCAAGTCCTCGTGGTGGTGGTGGCGCCGCCGCCGAAGCATCCTCTGGGGGCATCCGTAAGAACGCTGCTGCGGATGAATTTCAGGCAAACGAAGACAGCGGGCAATGGTGGTCTGCTCGCATCGACTGCCACGAGCACCTAGAATCCCTAGAGGGCATGTAAGCTTCCGATGATGATGAGGACGCCAGCACAGATAGCAGCGGGGATGATGATGCAGCTCCCGTTGGTGGCATTATGTCCACTGATGTGGAGTACGTGTCTTCACGGCTAGATGATCTGGCGATGTCTTCCCTCATGTTGCTAGACGAAGGCAGCCATGGTTGGGCGTTCGATCAGGACACTGTAATGGTTGGGCAACGCTTCCCTTCCAAGAGTGCCGCCCAGCAGGCAATTGCGAGATATGCGGTGAACATCAGCCGACGTACCGGGTGTACAGATCCAACCCGGATACATACATTGTGAAGGCCTCGATCTTGAGTGTCCCGGCAGGATCCGTGCATAGAAATTCAAGGACAATAGTTTGGGCTTCAGGATAACCGTTCGGACGGATCACAGCTGTGTGCTTGCTGAGCCACTCCAGAAGCACAAAAATGTGACGTTCTCATATGTGGCCAGCCTGATTTCTCACTTGGTCATGGCGGACATGACCATTTCACAGAAGCTACTGATGGCTGACATGGTTAACATGGTGGGATATCCTGTAAGCTATGGCAAGGTGTGGCGAGCGAAGAAGAAAGTCATAGAGATGATGTACGGGTCATACGAAGAGGCGTACAACCTTGTTCCACAGATGCTTCACCAGATTGTTGAAGCCAATCAGGGGACCTACATCAACAGGATGGACAGACCCCTCCCCACGAAGGGTCCAAACTATTTCATCCTGGACCGTGTGTTCTGGGCATTCGGACCTGCCATTCAAGGCTTCAAGTACTGCCGGCCAGTGCTGACCATGGACGGCACGTTCATGTCTAGCAAGTACAAGGGCACCATACTCATGGCGGTCGCCACAGATGCCAATGACCAGCTACTCCCGGTGGCCTATGCGATTATCGAAAGTGAGAACACGGAGTGCTGGTTGTGGTTTCTAGCAAATGTCAAGTAGGCAGTTGTCCAAGACTGCCCGAATGTGTGCCTAATCACAGACAGACATGCTGGGCTAATGTCCGCCATCAGCACCATCCAAGGAGGTACACAACCACCGTACCAGTGGAATGACGTCGTCAATCGATGGTGTATGAGGCATCTTGCCGTGAACTTGCACAGGCGGTTCCGCAGCAAGGAAATAATGAAGACATTCAAGAGGCTCTGCTTGCAGAACCAGAGGCGGAAGTTTGAGGCAATATCGAGAGTGTTGGACGAGGAGACATCCACGCACACAACAGAGCCAACAGAAGGCAGGATCAACAACTTCTCACAGTGGGAGCAATTCTATGCTCCAGAGCTGTAGAAGTGGTCCTTGCTCCATGACACCGATGGTGCAAGGTACAGTATAATGACGACCAACATGTCGAAGATTTACAACTGTGTTCTGAAGGGGGTTTGATCCCTCCCAATTAGTGCCATCATGGAGGAGACCTAGAACAGAACCGTTGGATATTTTGTGAACAGAGGAATGAATGCTAGGAGGCCCCTGTATGAGGGGAAGCAGTTCTCGGAATGTATGCATGCATACATGGAGAAGAAGATAAAGAAGGCTCGGTCGCACGTTGCGTACACCATGGATGGAGTTAGGCGGAAGTTTGAAGTATGTCTATGGGAGAAGTTCATCGATGGCCATTGCAGGGGCTACCGTAAACAAGTGTGTACAATACGCGATGTAGCGACATGCACCTGCAACAAGCCGAAACTGCTGCACAAACCGTGCTCCCATGTATATGCGGCGTGCGTGGTTCTCCGTCAGTCATCTGCACCCTACATTTTTGAGTACTTCAGCGCCGACCATCTGTTCGGGACATGAACTTCAGAGTTTAACTCGTATGGCCTGGACATGCATTACAGGGAGTTGTGGCCGTGCCAAGTGACTTGGTTTCAGAATAACATTCTGAAGAGGACTGGGCGTGGAAGGTGGCAATCGCGACAAATCCGTAATGACATGGACGTAAGTCAGCGTGGAGATGCACCAGCTCCACGGAGGTGCCGATTATGCAGGGGGTTGGGCCATACACGGAAGAACTGTCCCAATAGGGCAGGCTCTTCTAATTGTCCGTAGGAACCTCGGACAATGTACTTTGACATGTGGTTGCAGTAGCATTATGTAATGTAATATTATGTAATTTCATGTTATGTAATATCATGTTATGTAATGTCATGTACCTTTCTGTTATGTACTGTCATGTTATATGGTTTGGTGTTACTTACTAAACTAACTCTTCGTTCCATCTTGTATTTTTCTTGTCTGCTTGCAGAAAAACTATCTAATTTTTATAAAAAGTACAAGCTTGATCATACACTAAAAAATTTAGTATACCATCTTTGACAAGCTAGGATCATACAAAAAAAACTAAAAGAATTAAACTTCATTTGTTATCTTTAAAAAATAAAAAATAGAAGAAATGTAAATGAGACGGTAAGATTGTGAGAATTTTATAAATTTTCTCGGGTGTAATCATGATCCAAAATTTTTTGGAGAGAAGAAGCATTTCCTCATAACTCTTCTATAAAATTTTAAAAAATTTTAAACCTGTTTTGTTTGTTCAATCAAATCATGATCTAAAATTATATATGGAAGCTTTTATCAGGATAGTTTCACTTTCAAAATATTTAAAAACTCCGTAGCATTGATCATTATATGAATATTTTATGAGAATATGAATGATGCATCAAGACCATCGACAAAAATTTTCAAAATTTTCTAACATAGTTTGTACTATTTTTCATTTGGTTGAAATTTGCCAAGATTTCCACATTTCAGGCCGAAATCTTGGTCCAAAAAATTTCAGATTAGAAATTTGCTTTTTGAATTTCATTCAGATTTCATCTAAAATTCTGAAATCTCACCAAATTTTTTTTTATTTTGGTCCCTCCAAAATATATTCCAAAAAAATTTAAACCTTGCCATCTCCTCTAGGGTCGAAGCGAGCCGAGCCGAGCCAGCCTGCTCGGCCTTGAGGCGAGCCCAAAGTCGACTCGGCTCGGCCGAGGTCGGCTCATGAGCCATTGTCACGCCGAGCCGCACCAATAAGAGTTTTTTTTTCAAATTTTAATATAAAACTTCAGAAATGACTAAACAACATAGCTTTCAAGTAATAAAGTCAAGATATTTACTAACAAAAAAACAGAATTGTATTTGCATTCATTATCAAGAGTTCAAGAAATTGCATTCAAAATTAGTAAACACTAACATTGCATTCAGAATTAGTAAACCTAGAGGTTCAATAGAATAATTAGTAAACCGAAACACTGACATAGTGACATTGCATCATCAAGGGTTCAAGAATTCAAAATTCAGAAGGTATCGCTTAGGGTTTTGCTCATATGGGCTAATTGGGCCGAGCCAACAGCGGCTCATGAGCAGGTCTTGTGATGAGCCGAGCCGCTCATCGCTGAAAACCGAGCCACAAAAATAGGCTCAGCTCGGGCTCGCTCCGAGCCATGAGCTTGACCGAGCCGAGCCGAGCTCGGCCGAGCCCGAGCCGAAGCGAGCCATGAGCCAAATTTCCAGCCCTAATCTCCTCTCCATGTAGAGTCAGCGAACAATGGTTCGCCACCAAAAAAACAACCAAGTCCCTGGAAGGGCATAGGTGCATCTCCTCTGGCTTATGTGGTTTAGAAATGCATGATCATAAATCGAAGAAAACTAAAAGGAAGTATTCATGAATGACCTAATCCAAATCTGTCATAAATAATACACAAAAAATATAGGAACGCAAGAAACAAATTTTACATGAAAAACTCTTTCGAAAAAAAACCACGGATGCACGAATACTACATCACTATATGAGAGGATATTTATAATGAAACTCTCTTTTCTCTTCTTCTTGCCTTGATCTATCATATGGGCTACATGTATATATTTAAAGGGGACAAAAAGGACTATGTATAGGAGTAGAACTTGGAGTTGTAGGAAATAAATTTGTATTACACTCAAATTCAACAATCTTTACCTTGAGACTAATTCATCCTATAGTCGAAATATTAAAATCTCCTCAAAATAAGTCCTCATCTACAAACCTTGTGCCTCAAAAGTCCAATGGATTAATTTGAACAAGAAAGATTGGAACAGTCTTATCTAATTGCTTCTCACAAAGCAAAATTAAGCTAATCACCATTAGATTCAAACACACAACTATCAATAAAGCATTCTAATTCTTTAATAGTTCATCACCCAATTAAATTATGATTCTATGGAAATAACATCCTGAAATAAATGCTTAGTCATCAAACGGCATAAGTTAGGACATTACCTATGGCGCTTGATAGATAGCGAAGAACTCATATAATCAAATCTTGACATGCTCCACTTAGAATACAAAATTTGGCAAACAATGCTCAATGGAGAGCAACTTGCATGTGTAGCTATCACATAAATCAAATTGCGGACTTCAAAGGTAATTAAATTCTATGACGTAGTTGAAACTACTTCTGTAAAACTGTATGAATGAAACAAAGTCTTGTGCCGTTAATGGAGTATAAACTACAGTAGTCCTCTTATATCGAGTTATGACAACTGGACAATGTTGTAGTATCCACATAAAAACAAACTCCTTCTTGCCCTTAAGTCATTCATCTCAAACTGATGTTAGAGCAAAACCTTCACTTTTAAAATAACAGAACTCCAAAAAGTATAATGCTAGCTACCATTTGGGTGTCATCAAATTTTTTAGAATTAATATTGACAAAGCCTCCATAATGGTTAGGCAAGTGATAAAAATTAAATATATCTAAATGGTGAATGAAACACCAAATTTAGTTATCTCCTCAATTGGCATTGATTTATTTTTCAAAGACCCTCGATCAAGCATAACCCAATTAACTCATTTTGTTGAAAGTCTGTAACTTTACTTTAGACTATATATGTGCAGATCTTGCTGCAGTAACCCCTAGGAAATGGATCGTAGAAAATATCAACACCGATTAATCCCACATGGATGTCACCAATTATAGACACAATGGCCGAATTGCAATGAATCACACCTCCAAAGGAGCAATAAGACGATCAATTGTGGTGGAGGATCATTGACTAAGATGGCATAGGATGGCACTTAGGCATGGCGCTAGGCGGCATAGGCGATGATGCTGGTAGAATTGGTGCTAGAATAGTCGTTGGGGTGGAGAGCAGGTCAATGCTTAGTATGGAGTTGAGTCATGGAATGGAGTTGATGCGAGTCAAAATCGCTAATTGAGGCTAATGAATCTCCTAGTACATTCCTTTTGCGTACGTAGTAGTGGATGCTAGCTTGTAGTAGAATCGCTAGAAATCATCAATGCAGATGTTGTGTGGACGGCATGCAATGGCCATGATAATGTCATGCAATGGCTACTTTTGATGATGTTGCCGTGCCAGTGCCGCCCTTGTTAGTTGCCTCATCCTAGCGACAGTGTGTCAGGACCCGTATTTATGAATCTGAAACCCTCTGTATATACTCCACTAGTCCAAGATTATGCTAGTGCACACAGTGGTAACATAGATGAAATATCATAACATACAACGAATTAACTAAGAAAGTAGCAAATTATTATTAAATAAAGCAACAGACCTTTTGGTCAAAGTTTACACCACTGTGCCTTAAGGGCTTAAGAAACAAATAAACTATTGCAACGAAAATAAAATAATTTAGACCATTCGATATGCCACAGAAATCATCTAGGAACACCTTTCTAGTTCACATAGTCCTCGTAGTACTCCTCATAGAACTCATTTCTGGTCCTTTCATAGCAACCGATCAACAAAGACGATAGCCATGAGTACAAAAAGTACTTAGCAAGCTGTAGGAAAATGATGTAATATATTCATGTAAGGCTTGGCAAAGAATAGTCATATGGTTCTTTTGCAGAAAGCAATAACTTGAATTTAAATACAATAAATAGATTGAAAGCATATTTGTGGAAAGATAATAAATAACTTGTAAATCAATAGTAGACAACATGAATAGAATGGTGAGGCCTCACCCAACACCATCTAATACCATTACCAAACCACTAAATTCATTAGTGTTATCTTTAGACAACAAAAATAATAGTGAGCTCTATCGATGTCCAAAACCTTGGGTCTTTTAATCGAGTTTATGTAAAATTTATTATATGTGAGCCCCTAGATATTGAAATGGAGACAATGGGAATGCTTCTTTATTAGCCAAGTGGTTGTGATAGAATGCTTTAAGTACAAGATGACCTACGTTATTGCAAAGGGCAAATCACAAATTACAGGGCAAATCACAAATTACAAGTGATGTTTGATGTTAGAATGCGAGATTGCAGATGATCTCCTACAACATGGAATGGCCCCCTATTTATCCTTGACGGAGTGGTTGCAGTTGAATCCTAGGAGATGACTTCCAGCCAAATGGTGTCTTCTCGTCAAAGAGCGTCTTTCTAGTGATAACTTCTAGTTGGTTGTGTGTTTCTATCATGTAACTATCCACACGGAGTTTTGTGTGGGAAAAACCGCTTGCTTTGACCAATTTACTGGTCGGGGTGGCCATATCACTGGTCGGCGATGACCAGTGTGATGCAAAGTTTGACCATTTTTTATTGAACTGGTCGAAGATCTAACTGTTCGAATGAGGATGGGCTTTGTTTAATGTATTATGGGCCTTAGGTTTTGTGGTCCATTTTATTAACACATGGTCACGAATTATTATAAAAAGCCTAAATAAAAAACAGGATTTTAATCCTTGTCAGCTAGCCCCCCAGTCTCGAGAAATAAAAATTTATTACACAAGGCTTTATTGTCTCCTGTGACTATGTTGGGTTATGCACCCATTCCTTGACCAATTTAAGCGTGGATATATAGATCTTTGTGATTCTCTTGATAACTAAACTGATGCCTAGTTATTTTTAATGCACATGGTATATAAAGGGGATGAAGACGTCCTTCCGAATCAAGAAAAGATCTACTTTCAAGCTTCCTTTGAATGTTTTAACTTTTTATCATCCACTCTTATTTCTTCCTCATCAACGATGAGGGTTATGACTTTTAAGGGAATATGGTGAAAAGTTAAAACACTTTAAAGAGGTTTGAGAAGGATATTTGATTTAAACGTCAAACTTTCTCTTAGTTTTGCAAGCTTTTCATCTTCTGTCCTCTTTTCTTCTCCATCAGGCGTGATTGAGGGTATGATTAAGGAAATGAGGTGAAAAACTTGAAGATCTAAAATGAAGTTTGAGAATATTAACCACACTTTCAGAGAAGAAATATTTGAGATTCTTTAGATTTCAAGCCTTCTCTTAGTTCTTTAGGCTTTTTTCTTCTATCCTTTTGTCTTCTTCCATCAGATATGATGGAGAGTATGATTAAGGAAACAAGGTTAAAAGTCTGAAGATCTAAAAGGAAGTTTTAAGATATTAGACCTTGTGTCAGTTGCCATTTATTGAAAAGCAGTTTACTTTTTCTTGAATACCGAATTGGTGTTCGAAACTATTAATCATTGGGCTATATAAGAGGGGGTAAATCCGTTTGGATTTCTCACGCCCTTATTGCTTTCAAGCGTAAAATTTTTTAAGCCCTTTTCGCATTCTCTAGCCTTCATCTTCTTCCCAGACTCAATGGCCATGGATTGGCCCATCTTGACAAAGGAAAGGATCAAGGAGTTAGAAGACCAGAGTCTGATCCCTCCTCGCGCAATGCTGCGATGAGATCCTAGTGGAGAGGATACGAAGCTAGTGCCTTAAGAAGGGTGCCTCATATTGTTCGCTGCTCTAGTGAGGTTAAGGTTCTACCTCCCAGAGAGTGAGTTTCTTCCTGATGTGCTTGATCATTATGAGATTGAGCTGCATCATCTTCCTCCCAAGTCTATCCTCATTTTAAGTATTTTCTCGCATCTTTGAGAGGCATTCTTGGGGATTCCTCCTCTAGTTTGTAGTTTTCACTTCTTTTACCAATATACAAAAAATAGTAAAAGCCATGCTATAATCTTTTGGGAGTGCTTATTTTAAGCTCCAAGATAAAATGGCTTTCAATATCCTCCTCTCCCGACCAAAGATACTTAGCATGATTACGGAAGGAGTGGTTTTACTCAAGATTCCCGAGGAAGTTGTCTCCGTTTCACTAGGAAGCTACCGAGAGCCGGACCAAGACCGAGATGAAGAGGAGAAGGACTCTCTGGTACTTACCGATGAGGAAAGGGATATTATAAAAATAATTAGGAAAATGATGAATGGAGGTCTGACGGAGCAGAAGATTGTGTACAATTTTTTACTTCATAAAATTAGTCCTCTAAAGAGGCGGTGCCGATTCGCCTGAAGGTTAGAGGGCAACCAGGATTTGACTAAAGATGAACCTGAAGGTAAGTGAACTCTCCATAACCGACCTCTTTAGTTCTATTTGAAGGACTACAAAAAAAATTATTTCTTCGATCAGTGTTAATCGCCGGGAGGCCTAGTCGAGAGTTGTGTCTATGCTGCGCATCTTTGCTGATGGGTCTAACCTGGTTGCTTTGGATAAGCAGTCATCCAGCCTGATCGGGCAATCTGATGAGTTCATAAATGAACGCATCATGGTAAGTAAAAGATATTTTTAATTCTAACTGCCTTTAGTAATTGACAATTGATTCTTGTTAGATGCATGGTCGTAAGAGACCTAGTGAACAATTTGAGGTTCAACCTCAGTCCCTCTGGTCAAGAAGATGAAGGCCAGGAGTGTTCCAATGGTGGTAGTCCTGCCACCGCTGAGACTAGTGACCCGACTAGCACTAGCCAAGCTTTAGCGCTGATAAAAGCCGTACACTCTAAGCGCACTTATGACACCATGCAAAGTAAGAATGTGTCGTTTGCTGCAGGGACGCAGATGAGGACTTCTTCTCAGGTTCGCCCTAAAAAATGGTTCAACCAAAATTGGGATCATCAATTTTGACATCTTCTGACTTTCCCATTTGTTCAGGACAAGAGTAGGGATTCAGATGATAACATTACTTTGATCATAAGGAGAAAAAGGAAGACCTCCACTCTAGAAACTTCTACCCCCTTATTGTCCTAGGAGATAGACACAGGACTCCAATGCTGGTATATATACCTTTTATTTTGAGTATTTATCTTCAAAAATTTATTTTTAATTTCTGAGTTATCTGTTCTCATCCCCCAAGAAACTACTCCAGGTCCTTCCGAGGATCAAGACATGTTTGCGTAGGTCAATGCCGAGGTTGGCCCACTGGTTGTCCCAACGACGACCAGTGAGGAAAATGTCTTAGCTCCGACTGAAGAGGCTACTCCGACCAATGGGCAAGCAACCCCACCTAACTTGGAAGGTGAAGATCATTCGACTATCAGGAGTGTGCCAATGATCGGTCATAGTCTGCCGATTATGGAAGAGGTTGGTCCTCCTCTGGCGATGATGACCAAGGTGGTCGAGACGACCACCAGGGTCGACGAGGAAACTTCTACAGGTAGGGGGATTAAAGAACTCCCTTCTGTAGAGGAGACTTTGGTCGCTCCGATCAATGAGGTTGTGTTGCCTGAAAGAGATTTTAAGCAAGTTCTTGATAACTTGCAAACAAAGGTATTTATGTTTTCTCCATGTTCCTATTTTTGAGAAAAATAACTTCTAATTCATTTGCCTTTTTGCTTCATTATAGCATTTGCAAGAAATGTTCGACCTACTAAACCAAAGAGCAAGGATTTTGGCCAAAGCTGAAATAAAAAAGTAAGTAAAAGCTTTACTATTATTTTTTCTTTTGCCCTATTCTTTTTTGTTCTTATATAACTATTCTGATACAGACAAGAAAAACAAATAAAAGAATTAAAGAAGAAACTCCTGGTGGCTGAGAATACCGCTAGGGGGTATAAGTTTGATCTTGTTGCTGCTAGAAAGTACTATAATGACAAAACTGCCAGACTCCATGAGGCTTTCAAAAGAAATGAAGATAAACTTCAAAGTCTCTCCAAGGAGTATAAAAGTACTCTACAGACAAAAGAGTCTGAGATGGTAGGTAAAACAAAATTTCTGACTTGTTTTCTCAAAGCTTAATTTTATCTGATAAAACTGAGATCATAATGCCAATCTTTGCAGACTTGAAAAATATAATAAAGACCAACAAGTCTCAACTTGCCAAATGAGAAGAGGAGAAAATAAAGGCTAAAGAACAAAGGTTGGTCATGGAAGAAGAAATTAAGAAGATGACCGATCAACTGAAAATCTTCACCAAAAACTTGGCCACAGTTCAGAGAGGTGGGATCTATACCCTGAACTTTATTCTTGAGCAGCTTCAAAAGATAGCGATGGACTTAAAAGGAAAAGAAATGAGACTTACAAGTCCGTCATTTGAGGAATTGTTGGAGGGAATAAATGATTAGATGAAGATCATTTAGAAGCAAATCTCCATCATGGTGCACACTATGAAAAAGGCACTTGAAGTTTCGATTGCCTCCCAAGTAGATAGCCTCTTCGTCAAGTTGAGGTATTTCTACAAGGATATGATCGAACTGGAGAAACTGGTGCCCGACCTAAAGCTTAGCTCTCAAGAAGAGATTAATAGGAAACATGATGAAATAGCATCTAGCATTGAGACATATACGAGTAATATAAAAATTACATATAAACAAAATGTATGATCTTAAATGAATGAAAGAATCTCTTTTGTGTCAAATTCTTCTTTGTGTGTATTTCTATACATATTTTTATGAGTATATCGCGTACTAGCCCCCGACTGTTTGTGTACTGAGCAGCATTGTGTTTAGAATACAAACAGTTTTATGAATGCCGACCAACTCTTTCACATAGTACTTGGTATTAACTAGCAGCAGATCAAAGATAATGCCAAACTAATGAGTTCCAATGCACTAAGAACTACCTTACAAGAAAAATCTCTTTAGATGTTATCTCACAATCCAACCAGCAAACCTTATATGTTGTGTTTAAAGTGGTTGGTTAAAAATGGCTTTCATGACTTCCCGAGGATTTTCGTAAATGCACACAATTTAGAAAAATAACCACTAAAGAAATGATATATGTAAATAGAAAAAAGAACTTATTTACTCATAGAACCCGCGAAGATGCTGGATATTTCAAGCGTTGAATTGAACTCTTCCATCTTCCATAGCAAGCCGAATAGAGACTGGTCGTGTAATTAATATTACAGCAAAGGGACCTTCCCATTTATGAGATAACTTATTCAAGTTAGACTAATTCTTGATAGACCTTAAAACCAATTCACCCGTGTTTAATTTATGTGGTTGTACTCTTTTATAGTAATATCTTTTGAGGCCTTGCAGATAGGCCTATAACCAGATCAGTGCTCAATCTCGCTTTTCTTCTAAAAGATTGATGTCATCTTCACATTGTTCTTATTAATTAAGCTATTTGTAGAGATATGTCCGTGTTGATCCTAAATGAATTTCACTTAGCAATGAGCTTTTGCTCCATAGACCGATTAGAAAGGAGTTTCTCTGTTGTCCTACTAATTGTTGTTCTAATGGCCCAGAGTACAAAGTAGAGGTGTCTACCCAAGTCCCCGAGCATTTGGTAAGATGATCAAACACCCTTTTTTTATGCCTTGCATAATTTGGCCATTAGCTCTTTCAACTGCTCCATTACTCTATGGATGAGCAACAAAAGCGTAACAAATTGTTGTGCCTATTTCATCACAATAATCTTGAAATAGACCACTAATGAATTGCAATCCATTATCAGTAATTAGTATACTAGGTATACCAAATCTAGTGACTATATTTTTCATAAAGAATTTCTTCACAGCCTGCTAGCCAAAGGGCAAAACAATGCAGGCATTGATATGGCTAAGAATGAAAAAAGGAGATGAATTGCATCAATGAAGCCTTTCCTCTCTCGGTTGTAGTGCCTACAAGAGGGATTGAATCTTGCCTCTCTTTTCCTTGGCTTTTAGCTGAAAACTTTGCTGGCAATACGTGCTGGATGTGGCGCATGGGCAAGGGGCAATGAATCTAAGCTTGAGGCTTTGACTGCACTAAGCTCTTTATTGGCTGCTCTCTTTACCCAGTGTGCCATACAAGGAAGTGCAGGTACTAGTCTACTTTTACCTTTTTACCGCCTCTCACTTTTACTACTACTCTTACTATTTTACTCATGCTTCAACTCTTTTACCTTGCAACATTACCTTTTTACTAGCTCACTTTTCCTTTGACTGGTATGCAAGCACTGAAGGGATACGGGTAGGCTACGCTAGCGCACAACTTTCTACCTCGTAAACCAGGAAGCCACGCAAGTATATGAACAAGGATTGCTACCACTAGACGTGCAGTGCAGCAGAAGGAAGTTGATGTAGCCCGAATCAACAAAGTTCGCGTCCAGTTGCAGTGGTCGATCTTCCTCATGTGGTGGTTGATCATCCGTCATGATCAGTGTCACAGTAGCAGCAACACCTTTACCGGTATCCACACATTTAGGAAAGAAACGCCGTGCGACGGTGTGCTAGCACCAACGCGCACAGGAAGGCTCAAGTGGTGATGGCTAGGGTTTCAATGGTTGCGCTATCTGATCTCTCTAGATTGCAACCGTGAACCCTCTTTAAATAGCTGTCCCAACCCCTGCAGTGGCACCCTACATTAGGGCCCAACTGATGGTCAAAGCCCACTTGGCCCATTAGTGACGGATCCAATCCGTACCACTATATTCCAACCCCTTAAGTGTGTGACCCTATAGGTTCACATGCACTCAGACATAGTTGGAGCACCCCTATCGATCATTGAATACTCCTATTCAA
Source organism: Guadua angustifolia (assembly GCA_036346375.1). Taxonomy (NCBI): domain Eukaryota; kingdom Viridiplantae; phylum Streptophyta; class Magnoliopsida; order Poales; family Poaceae; genus Guadua; species Guadua angustifolia. The sequence continues at coordinate 144,928 of JAYEVE010000235.1, read as the reverse complement.
TCATCGGTACACCCACCTACTTGACCATCGAGCATTCGACCAATAGTCAATAGTGGCCCTTAGTAGGACTTCTGAGACTCCGAGTACATGTAAAGATCGATTTAACCTCAACAACGCCTCTATATGCATTTCCTTTTGCCTCACGATATTAGTCAAACCCAAGGCGAGTTGTTGTCATCCTTGTTTGGATGGCTCAACCATTCTTTCTCGATGACATGACTCGGGTTCCTGAATACATCGAGTAAACTATTTACTCGATGACTCGAGCAACTCTTTACTCGAATAGCATGGCCATGCATTTTCTGGAATTCAGTCATTCGAGAGGCCTAGAGATATCTCTCCCGTTGTATAGAGGTGCAAATCCTATCTTGATCGACCACGCCTCACAACATGTTTTATGACAAACCTAAAAACCATCTTTATAACTATCCAGTTACGAAGTAGCGTTTGATGACCCCAAAGTAAGCTATTACGCATCTTGAGTACATGCAACAATCTCAAGTCGAAGGATATAGCATACACATCGTATATGAGACCAACCGATGATATGAAAGAATACAACGTTCTCAAGCGTTGTCTCATAGTGGGTCAATGTCCAACACCATGTTCTCTAATATGTATCCATATTATTGGTTTGATATCTCTATATCTATGACCTATGAAATGTTGCCATCGACTAATATATATGCTAGTCTACTCATATGTGTCCTCATATGATTACTGTGGGATATGTATACCCCGGGGCCCACCAGGCAGTCCTACAAGGCCCAAATGTGGAATTGGGTCAGCCGATCGAATGAGGTCATGGGTTGCTTGGGCCGAGCGGAGCGTGAAGAATCAGGATAGACCCTAGTTAGGAAACCGAGTCGTATTGGGCAAGGGATGATTGTAATCCAAACCAATGTAGAATCGAGATAGATATGCAACCTCCACTTCGTATCCGAGTGGGATTCCATATTGTAACTGCCCTTCTCTGACTATATAAAGGGAGGGGACGGGGCACCATAGACACATAATATCTCATTAGCAATAGCTAGACACATATAATTCCAGAGCACAGGACTAGGTATTATCTCCATCGTGAGAGCCCGGACCTGTATACATCGGGTGTTCTTGTGCTACCATCGAGTTCGAGTCCAGCGCGTAGCCCCCTTTTCATTATTGTCGGTAACAAACGTCGATAGTTGGCACGCCAGGTAGGGGCTGCGCTAGGATCGATCTCAGCAAGCTCGATGGCGATCTTCAGCAGAAGCATGGCCACCTTTTCGCCGGCCCAGGCGTTTCGCTTCGGGAGCCTGGATTTCATCGCCGATGATTTCGGCCATCTTTCCCTTTCGGACTTGGATCAGTTCCGATCTGGAGCCAATTCTGAAGTTCTCCTAGCCAGCCAACCACTCGGATCGGGAACAGGCATGGCCATCCGTCCCCAGACGGTAAGCCAAAGGTCTGAACCTCGTCTTGAGCTTGAACTGGCTAATGGCGAACCCCAAGTGGTCAAGCACACCAGAGAACCACTCAGATTCAAAGGTCAATACTCCTCATTTTCTTGTTCCTCCGACTCAGAGGATGAGGCAGAGAATTTCCAAAGCTTTCGCGGCGTTTTCGTGATCGAAGAGCTGCGAACGGACCCTAAGCAACAGAAGGACGCGGCAAATGCTGCAGAGGAGGATCATCACCATCAAGAAAACCGCGCGAAGCTCCTCCAGAACAGAGGCCGCAATGTGAATGAAGAAATCTTGCAGACAAAGATGGGGAACCAATCGGTTTTCCATACTCCTCAACAGAACATCGTCGCCTCCAAGACGCTTCTTGACACTTTGGGACCATTGCTTGGTCCTGATAGCCCGGCCGCTCCGATCATAGCCCAAGTTCAGGCTATGGTGGCGGCGGCGGCGATTCAACAACACCAAGAGGGGCCAAGGGAAAAGGAGCCATCCCGTACTCGCCTCATCAACTCACAGGCCGCTAGCAGAATACTGGCTCGCGATCGTCCTGAGCAGGAGCTGGCGAGAGAGGATGCTCGGCAAAGATCGGCCCGACCTTCGTGCGGATCTAAATGCCAGACGACGGGACCGGGAGGACGAAGAGCGCCGCAGGCGCAGAGATGACCATGAGCGTTTTGGCATTAGCCACGACGATCGGGAAGACCGCTGAGCTAGATCGCCTCACCGACGTTCTCCGCAAAGACGCGACAATGGTCCTATTGAGGGCATCTGGGCTTTCACCCCTCGCCTTCACCGAGTGGTTTGGCCCGAAGGATTTAATCCAAAGAGCATCACCAAATTTGACGGAGAAAGAGATCCAGAAGCTTGGCTCCAAGTTTACTCCCTTGCAATCATGGCTGCCGGGGGGAATCACAATGTGATGGCTAATTATCTCCCGGTTATGCTCACCTCTTCGGCTCAAGCATGGCTCACGGGACTCCCGGCGAATTCCATAGATTCCTGGGAAGAACTCTGTGAACAATTCATCACCAATTTCTAGGGCACTTACGAGCGACACAACGCAATGGGACACGCACTCCGCCTTCGCCAAAAAGAATGAGACGCTCCGAGAATTCATCCGGCGCTTCATGCAGAAGAAGAACACGATCAGGGATATCTCGGAAGCGGCAGTCATCGCGGCATTTCAGAAGGGTGTCAACGACCCCGGCCTAATCAAAAAGATGTCTCGAAAGCCGCCTTCCACCGTAAGAGAGATGTTTGAGCTGGCGGATCGTTATGCAACGGCCTCAGATGTTTTGGCCGAGCGACAGGATGATCGCCCGCGACAAAAGGATAAGAAGGATTACACCGAGTCATCAAGACAACGTGACAGGAAGCGGAAGCCTGAAGAGATAGTAGCGGCAGCCGAGCAAGGTCGGCAACGCGCGCCACGCACCGACAACTACGACACAGTGATGGAGGCTATTTGCCCTTTTCATCCAAAAGGTAAACACGCCGCGAAAGATTGTTTCACCTTGAGGAGGTTCGCCAAAGAATCCAGAAGGCGACCAGCCAGAGGCGAAGCAAAAGAAGAAGAGAAGAAAAAACAAGATCCCCCTGAGGATAATGAAGGAGAATATCAAAAGATGGAGCGAGAACTCAACTACATTTATGGGGGCTCAATGGCCTACGAGTCAAAGCGGAAGCAGAAACTCACGGAAAGGGATGTCAACGCCGTCACGCCAGCGGCACCCCAGTACCTCAAATGGTCCGAGGTTCCCATAACCTTTAGCCGCTCAGATCACCCGGATCACATCACATACCGGAAGATTTTCACCGGTATTGGACCCGTGGTTCGCAATGTCAAGCTCAAGAAGGTCTTTGGTCGACGGAGGAGTGGACTTAATGTACTCTTCTCCAAGACTTTCGATTAAATGAAGATTCCTCGCTCGAGTTGAAGCGGGGTTCATCACCTTTCCACGGGGTAATTCCCGGAACTTCTTCCGTTCCACTCGGCCAAATCACCCTGCCTGTTACGTTTGGAACCAAGGATAATTTTCGGACAGAGTATCTTAACTTTGAGGTAGCCGACTTCCAGACGGCATATCACGCCATCTTGGGAAGGCCGGGCTTGGCCAGATTCATGGCCGTGCCACATTACACTTATCTCGTCCTGAAGATGCCAGGGCCGAGGGGTGTCATCTCCATACATGGCGATGTCAGCGATCGTTAAATGCTGCAGAGAAAGCTGCGAGATGGCGAAGCTCAAGAGATGGCGATTTACGAGAGAAGATCCGGCAAAGCGCCGCACGTCAAGAAGACGAAGGAGAAGTACGACCAAGCGAGCAAAGCCACAAGCTGAGGCCCGATGAGGGGACCAAGAAGGTAATCCTCGATCCATCCAACTCCAACCAGACAGCTTTAATCGGGACAGGCCTCACCACCAAATAGGAGGACGCACTCGTCACCTTTCTTCGGGCCAACCGGGACATCTTCATGTGGAAACCATCCGACATGCCCGACGTTCCCAGGGAGGTGATCGAGCACTCCTTGAACGTTGATGAAAAGGCCAAACCCATCAAGCAACGCCTCCGAAGGTTCACTCAAGACAGGAAGGAAGCCATCAAGGAAGAAATCACGAAGCTATTAGCAGCAGGTTTTATAAAAGAAGTGTACCATCCCGACTGGCTAGCGAACCCAATACTTGTTCGCAAAAAGAATAAAAGCTGGCGCATGTGCGTTGATTATACCGATCTCAACAAGGCTTGCCCGAAAAGATCCTTCGGCTGCCTCAGATCGACCAAGTGGTAGATTCAGCGGCGGTCATAACTCCTCGACTTTCGGATGCCTACTCAGATATCACGGATCAAAGCTAAAGAGGAGGATCGCATCAAGACTTCATTCATCACTCCGTTTGGAGCATTTTGCTACGTCACAATGCCATTTGGCTTGAAGAACGCCGGCAATCTTACCAACGCATATAATCTGGTGTGTTTTCATTCCCATCGGGCGTAGCGTGGAGGCATACGTTGATGACGCTGTCGTCAAATCCCGGGCAAAGGAAGACCTCATATCTGACTTAGCCGAAACCTTTGAAAGCCTAAGGGCCTACAAGATGAAGCTCAACCCGGAAAAATGCGTCTTTGGAGTCCCATCTGGAAAATTACTTGATTCATTGTTTCTAGCAGGGCATCGAGGCAAACCTAGAAAAGATCAATGCAATTCTAAAAATGAAGCCTCCAACCAGTCAGAAAGATGTCCAGAAGCTTACCGGATACGTGGTAGCACTTTCGCGATTCATATCTCATTTGGGATCGCGAGAACGCCTTTTTCAAACTTCTGAAGAAGCAAGGTAACTTTCAATGGACCGCTGAGGCACAGCAGTCTTTCGAAGAGTTGAAGACATTTTTGTCATCTTCGCCTGTGCTAGTTCCTCCAATGCCCGAAGAGCCACTTCTGCTCTACATTGCCACAACAACTCATGTAGTCAGCGCGGCAATTGTGGTAGAGCAGAAGGAAGGACACCTCCAGAAAATCTAGAGACTTGTCTACTTCATCAGCGAAGTACTGGGAGAGTCCAAGGTACGCTACCCGCAAGTGCAAAAACTATTGTACGCCGTATTGCTCGCTTCTCGCAAACTCAAGCACTACTTCCAAGAGCATCCAATTTCGGTGATCACCACCTTTCCGCTTGGGGACATACTCCACAACTGGGAAACCACCGGGAGGATCGCAAAATGGGCAGTCGAGCTCGGGGCCTTCGAAGTCTCCTTCAGGCCACGGACGGCAATAAAATCTCAAGTACTTGCCGACTTCACCGCCGAATGGATAGAGCTGCAAACCCCAACAAACATTGAAGAGCTGGAATACTGGACGATGTACTTCGACGGATCTCTCATGCTCAGTGGCGCAGGAGCTGGCGTGGTCCTCATCTCTCCAACAGGTGAGCGCCTGAAATACGTCTTGCAGATCCACTTCCCAGCGTCAAACAATGCCGCCGAGTACGAAGCACTCATCCACGGGCTTCGCATTGCGATATCCCTTGGCATCCGACGGCTAACAATTCAGGGCGACTCCATGCTGGTGATGAACCAAGTCCAAAAGGATTGGTCGTGTGTCAAAAACATCATGACGGCATACTGCCAGGAGGTGCGAAAGCTTGAGGACAAGTTCGACGGCCTGGAGCTTATTCATGTGCTCCGCCGTGACAACGAGGAAGCAGACAAATTAGCAAGGCTGGGTTCCACTCGGGCAATTGCACCGGCCGGGGTTTTTGTTGAAGAAATCCATAAGCCCTCGATAAGCCAAAAGCAGGAGCAAAGCAAATCAGAAGAAAAACCCAGCGAAGAGGAGGTCCTAGTCATCAACACAGATTGGACGACCCCTTTTCTCAATTACCTATTAAAGGATGAACTTCCAGAAGACCGAACAGAAGCAGAGCGCATCTCGCGGCGCAGCAAGAGTTACGTGGTGGTAGGAGAAGAATTGTTTCGGAAAAGTGCCTCTGGAGTTCTGAGGCGATGCATATTTGTGGAAGAAGGAAAGAACCTACTCAGGGAAATCCACGCGGGAATTTGTGGGCATCATGCGGCGTCAAGCACACTGGTGAGTAAGGCATATCGACAAGGCTTCTTCTGGCCGACTGCCGTGACCGATGCAGAGGACATCGTCCGAACTTGTGAAGGGTGCCAGTTCTTTGCTCGTCAAATACATGTACCTACTCAGAAGCTGCAAACAATTCCGATCACTTGGCCATTCGCAGTCTGGGGGCTCGACATGGTCGGCCCATTGAAGAAAGCTCAAGGCGGCTTCACTCACCTCTTTGTCGCTGTTGATAAATTCACCAAGTGGATAGAAGCAAAGCCAGTAGCTACGATCACGACGGCCAAAGCCAAAGAATTCTTTCAAGAAATTGTGGTAAGGTTCGGCGTGCCAAACAGGATTATCACGGACAGTGGAACCCAATTCCGAGGAGAAGACTTTCAAGACTGGTGCGACAAGCTCGGCATCAAAATTTGCTTCACCTCCATAGCTCATCCAAAGAGCAATGGTCAGGTGGAAAGGGCAAACGGCATGGTGCTGCAAGGCTTAAAAGCACGAATCTTTGACCGTCTCAAACCGTACGCCACCCGATGGGTAAAAGAATTGCCGTCGGTACTATGGGGGCTGAGAACCACCCCCAGCAGATCTACCAGGCAGTCACCCTTTTTCCTGGTCTACGGCTCGGAGGTGGTCCTACCCACCGAATTTACCTTCGGGTCCCCTCGAGTTTGGAACTTCAAGGAGGCCGAGTCGGAGGAAAACAGAATGGAAGACATCGACCGATTGGAGGAGGCAAGAGAGATCGCTACGGTCCAGTCGGCCAGATACCTTCAGGCCCTGCGCCGATACCATGATCGAAATGTCCGAAACCGAGCGTTCTCCAAAGGCGATTTGGTTCTAATAAAGAGCCAAAAGCACGAGCACAAGTTATCTCCGAATTGGGAAGAACCATATATCGTCGACGAAGCGACACGTCCGGGGGCCTACAAGCTTTGGCAAGAAGACGGTGCCATCATCAGCAACTCATGGAACATAGAGCAGCTACATCGCTTTTATTCTTGGAAAAGTTCAATAAAGTGTCAAATCTTGTCCAATTGACTTGCTACTCAATTGTTTCTCAATTAAGCAATAAGTCGGGGGCTACACCTAATAGTGTTGCGCATGCGCAACTCTAATGGAAAGGATTCTTGCTTCAAAAGACATCATGTGTTAGAGCTTTTTTATTCAATTGACTTGCTACTCAATTGTTTCTCAATTAAGCAGTAGGTCGGGGGCTACACCTAATGGTGTTGCACATGTGCAACCCCGCGTGCAAACCAGTTCCTATCTTTTTTGCCTATACGATCACGACTACATCCGAGTGCACTAAACCTTCGACTGTGAAACCCCGGACGAAAAAAGTGTAGCTGCCTAACGAAAAGCACGCTCAAGGGAAAAGGCCAGGTGCCAACTCGCGATGCTCGGGGGCTACACTAATCAGACGGGGTGCTTAAACATAAAGAAGGATAAAAATCACTCGGAAAAGTCGAAAAAGATCTAAATAAGGAAAAAGAAAGGGCATGCTACAAATTAAAACAAAAGGACCCGCACTGTTCACATTTCCAGATATATACAAGCGAAAGTACTACTTTAAGTTCTTGGACAAAGGAGAAACAAAAAAGAAAAATCCTTCTACGCCCGGCGCGCACGCCCGACGGCTTCGATAAGGGCGTCCCTAGCTTCAGCAAGCTTAGGGACGACCTCGATCAGGGCATCGATGGCGGTGGCATCCCGGGCGACGGCCTCCTATTCCGCCGCCTCCGCCATGGCGAGATCATACTCGGCCCAGAGCTCGGCGAGGTCATCCTCTGGCTCCGCAGGGGCATCATCCCCAAAGTTGAAGAGCAGGTTCGCAATCCATGGCTCAACCGGCGGACCCGGGGACTCTGGAGGGAGGGACAAGGGGGAGAGATCCTCAGAAGAAGAAGAAGAATCCATGAAGAAGAAGAAGAAGGGAACCTGCAAAAAGACGAGCGATCCAACGTTAGTCATAATTTTATAAGCACAAAAAACGAAGAAATCAAGGAAGGAGGAAGACTAGCGGACGAGCGTTTCAAAGAAACTCTTGAAGAAAGAAGAAGAACAGACCGGAGGAAGACGGTAGTGCGCTGCAAAATGCAAAAACCGAGGCCGAGCTCACTCTTATACAGGGCAACGCCTGTCCCTAGAGAGAAACTCGCCTTCGCTCAAAACGACGCCTGTCATCAAGGCAGGAAAACGGTCCACCTTCTGGATGCGCTGGACATGACGTCGCGCATATCCCGAGGGGAGTCGAGTGCCAAAATGAACGGAGATTTCAAGATGGCCCAAGATGATAAGAGACTTAGCGGGTCCGAGCTTAACGGATGCACTAAAACAGGAATTAAATATTTCACAAGGCAAAATCAGGCCCAAGGGGAGTTTTTCAACACTGAAACAATCATCCCGAGTCCAAATGCGGAACGAGTTCAGTACAAACAGAAGATTACACGGGACCCAAAACTAAGTTTTTTACCAAGGCAGCAGCAGTATCCTTGACTTCATCCATAAGTGCAAGTGCTTGATTGTCATTGACAGTGCGGGCGAACCCCTCTTGGACAGCCTTGAGCTCCACTCGCGGATACAAAGACTTGGTAATCGCCAGCACCTGGCTGGTGCTCGTGATTGCAATATCCTCCAAGTGCGTGGTAATCTTTTTGGGGGCTTCTTCCAGCCTTTGAATTGTGATACTGGCGTCATGGGGGACACTGCTGGTGTCGGCTTCATCAGGATTTAAGATCCGCAACATTCTCTCCGAGCTCGCTTGAAGAAGATCGGTTCGCACTTCAGCACACTTGATCTTATCATTAAGTACCTGGTACTGAGCTTGCGAGTTGACCCGATGTACTGCAAGATACCAGTCGGTTGAATCCGGAACTGACAAAAGAAGGATGACAAAGACAGAAGACAAAACCGAGAATGCACCTTCCAGTTCTCTGGTTAGCCTGGCTACCTCTTTCTTGGCATCTTCTTCGGCCTTCTTTAGCTCTTCATTTCAGGAAAGAGAGGACTCGAGCCTCTCCCGGAAATCTAGGAAGACAATGAACAGGGCATCAGAAGGCGAAGAATAGGGTTAAGGCTCAGGGCACTCGGATAAGAAAAATACCATCAGAGGAATTGATCAGATTCAATTTCTCAGCTTCAAGAGATTGGATACGGCTTCGAAGCCCTTCCAGTTCCTCTCGATTCTCTACGCGGGTGCGCGTGAGTGCTTCTTCCAGCTCATTGCGGAGTTGCTCAACCTCAGCAGCATAATCCTTCCTCATTTTCATCCTTGGGAATAATTTGCGAAGAAGAAAATTCCGATCCTTGGCAAAGGACGACAGGCGCTGAAGACAATGAAGCAATGGCTAAGCTCCGAAGACAGACAAAAAGAAGACTCCTTAAAGGAAAAGTGCAGCACAAACAACTCACATTGCCAAGGCGGTAACAGGTATAGGCAGCTTCGCAGAACGTCTCCCAATCCTTATCCTCGTCCTCGCCATCCAGAATAACCACGTCACCATCATCGTCCACAAACATGGTTTGTACCGGAGATTTCGGACGAGGAGGCAGGGGGATTTCCACATGTGGCGGCGATGGACAAGCTGGGGTAGGAGGATCTTCTGGCATCAAAGGAGGGACAGTTGCATTTGTGGGCGATGCAGCGTGGACAGCGGGCCCAAGAAGGAAAAGCGGCTGGGAACCAGTCGGCTCTAAATTGGCCTCACTGCTTAGAGCTTCAGGGGCAGTAGGGAGAACCGCCCCGACTGGTTCCGCGACAATATCAAAAGCGGCGGATGCAGCATCAACCAAAATTTCAGCTTCCACGGTCCCGGAATCGCCCCCGTGGACAACTGCCGGAGACTCCTGATGTGGTGTTTCATGAAGGACTTTATCGACAGGGTCCCTACAATAAGAAGCGATCAAGACTCGGTCCAGAGGAGCAAGGAAGGGGTGGCAAGGAAATCCAACCTGTTGGACCTTGTTATCCTGCACTTTAAACCCCTCCGGACGGAAGGACCATCGTGAGGAACTCCGCGAGCATATTTTGAGCAACAAACGAGGAGCTCGGTCGGACGCCTGGCGAGGCACACTTCGGATGCGGACGGGCCGGGGCTCGAATACTTGAGCTCGTGGGTCGGCTTGAAGAGGAAGAAGTCGGGGGAGGAGGCCGCACGGTTGTAGTGTCCCGGATCTTCGGGCCACCAATCGGACGTACATTTTTGCCGACTGCTTCCTCTTAGCCGTGCGAACAACTGGTTTTTCCCCCTTCCCGACAGGATCATCATCAGGTTCACCCACTCTGCTCCGTTTTGCAGTTGGGGCCGCAGAAGAAGCACGGGCAGGGAAGCTTCGCTTATCACCCTTATGTACAGGGAATTCGGGGAGTGGCGCATCAGAAAAGAAGGCGTCTCGACCCTGCAAATATAAAAAAAATACATACATTTGGATCAAGGTCCTGGCAAAAATCAAAAGATTCAGCTTGGGAAGATCATGGAGATTCCTTACCGGAGGTGCAGGATTGAGTTTCGTAAAAGGTCTTGGGCTTCTGGGAACGACGATCTTCTCATTTGGGGCGAAGAAATTAGTGGCTCGACCAAAGAAGGCCGCTGAAGTAATTTCCTCAGGAACCTCCCGTGTCGGATCATTGGGACCCTCATACTCGTACCCGGGGTGAACTCGGTCCTTGAGGGGTTGAATTCGGCGGGTGCAGAAATTAGCAACAACGGCCATGCCAGTGAGTCCATTCTCCTTCAACTCATCAATCAGTCCCATGAGGTCAATCACCTGGTCCATCCCGTCATCTCTGGGAAGCAATGTCCAGTCGGGAGAAGGCTTAGGTGGCGTCCCAGTAAAGGCAGGCAATGAAGGGTCAGGATTGGCGCAATAAAACCACTCTTGGTGCCAACCCTTGTTTGAGGTTTTAAAAGGAATGTTAAGGTAAGGCTTTTTCATGCCTTCCCTCAGCTGAAATCCGGCACCGCCAACCGTTTTGGGGGAGTTCTTACTGGGGAAAGGCTTGAGAAGGAAAAGATAGCGAAAAAGATTGAAATGGGGGCGAATGCCAAGGTAGGCCTCACAGAGGTTAACGAAGGCAGCAATTTGAAGAATGGAGTTAGGGTTAAGATGAGTTAACTCGATTCCATAAAATTCGAGAATGCCACGGAGAAAGGGGGATGCCGAAAGACCAAGCCCGCGCATAAAAAAGGATTCGAAGACAACCACCTCTTCAGCATGAGGGGTGGGGCAGAATTCACTTGCGGCGGGGCGGGCGGCAAGCATCACCAGTGGCGGAAAAACGCCAATGCTTACTAAATCCTCCAGCCGCCCCTCCGTCGTCACCGAAGTAGCCCAATCTTTGGTCGAAGCGGACGGGTGAACGGTTGCGGGAGAAGGAGGCGACATCCTTGAATGAAGAAACCTCGCGATCGCGTTAGATTAGGGTGACAAGAAAAGTTAGCCCTAGCGGCGGAGGTCGCGAGGGAAAAGAAGTTGGAGAACAGAAGGGCAAATAGAAACGGTACAAAGCCACTCTATTTGCTCCGTATTGATAGGGAAGCGGCGCCGATTCTCGCCCCGAGCGAGAAATCACACCACCCTTCCCAAGCCCTGAAACCGCCCTAGGGAGCACTTCAGGGTGGGCCAGCGAATACGCATGACGTACATAATTGCTGATGGCCCAAAAAATCGAATTGAGAAGTGGTATGCCCTAGGATGGGCCCAAAGCCAGAAGTCCGTGACGCACGGGATAACGGGTACCGCTCAAGAAATGACATCCTCTTATGGTATGCCTCACGATAGGCCAAAAGCTGACAGCGTTCGGAGAACGAAGTCAGGTGCCGTAAAGATGATTCCGAAGATAAATGTTTATAGAGTACAAGGAGTCAGTCGGCCTGGTAATCCGGGACTAGGATAGCTCGAAATAAGTACGTAAAGGGAAATCGACGAGTTCTTCGTGACCTCTCTTGCCCAGCAACAAGCACTCGGCTAAAAGCACTCGGGAAGACTTGGCTGCAGGAAGGCACTCGATCATGAAGCACTCGGGGGCTACTGTGGGATATGTATACCCCGGGGCCCACCAGGCAGTCCTACAAGGCCCAGCCAGGTGGAATTGGGTCAGGCCGACTGAATGAGGCTGCGGGTTGCTTGGGCCGAGCGGAGCGTGAAGAATCAAGATAGACCCTAGTTAAGGAAACCGAGTCGTATTGGGCAAGGGATGATTGTAATCTAAACCAATGTAGAATCGGGATAGATATGCAACCTCCACTTCGTATCCGAGTGGGATTCCATATTGTAACCGCCCTTCTCTGACTATATAAAGGGAGGGGACGGGGCACCATAAACACACAATATCTCATTAGCAATAGCTAGCCACATATAATTCTAGAGCACAGGACTAGGGTATTATCTCCATCGTGAGAGCCCAAACCTGTATACATCGGGTGTTCTTATGCTACCATCGAGTTTGGGTCCAGCGCGTAGCCCCCTTTTCATTATTGTCGGTAACAAACGTCGACAATTACCGACTAGGGACAACTTTAATAATATGAATATATGGAAAAAGTTTCACGAACAAGTCACTTACTTGTTGATTAATCTAATCAATATTTATTCTAAGGACAAGCAAATATATCATTTCATAAACATGAGGCATGATACAATCATCTCTATGATTGCTTCAAGGGCATATCACCAATAGTCTCCCACTTGCACTTGAGTCAATCATGTAAATATCTAATACCCATGACTTTCATGTGCGCTTCATGCTTTGGCTGTCGAAGCGATTTTGTCAACGGATCAAATATGTTTGAATCCGTGTACACTTTGCATATTTTCACATCACCTCTATCCACAATCTCTTGGATAAGGTGATAGCGTCGTTGAATGTGCTTGGACTTTTGATGTGATCTAGGCTCCTTGGCCTGCGCAATGGCACAACTATTGTCACAATAGAGATCTAATGGGCTAGAAGCATTACCAACCAGTTCAAAGATGAACTTCTTAATCCAAACAGCCTCCTTTGCGACTTCTGAAACCGATTGTATTCGGCCTCTGTTATAGAATCCACAACTGTACTCTGTTTGGAACTCTTTCACCTTACTGCTCCTCCATTCATCATGAACACATACCCAAATTGTGAACGATAATCATCTTTATCGGTTTGGAAACTTGCATCGGTGTAACTACTTACAACGAGCCTCTCCTCACCTCCATAAACAAGGAACGCATCCTTAGTTCTTCTTAAGTACATGAGGATGTTCTTAACTGCTGTCTAGTGACTTTCACCTGGATCTGACTGATATCTGCTCGTAATGCTTAAGCATACGACACATCCGGTCGTGTACAAATCATGGCATACATTATAGACCCAATTGCCGAAGCATATGGAATCTTACTCATCTTGTCCCGCTCATCAATGTTCAAAGGACAGTAAGTCTTGCTAAGGCTAATACCATGTGACATGGGCAAGAAACCTCTCTGGAATCTTGCATGTTGAACCTATTCAACAACTTGTCAATGTACGTATCTTGGCATAACCCAATTAGCCTTTTAGACCTATCTCTGTAGATCTTAATTCCCAAGATATATGCTGCCTCTCCTAAGTCCTTCATAGAGAAACTCTTTCTTAATGAAGACTTTATAGATTTCAACATAGGAATATCATTTCCTATCAATAATATGTCATCCACATATAAAATCAAGAATACAAGTGCGCTCCCACTAGTCTTTTTATAGACGCAGTGCTCTTCTTCATTTCTGATGAAGCCAAACCCTTTGACTACCTCATCAAAACGAATGTTCCAACTCCGAGATGCTTGCTTCAATCCATAAATGGATCTTTGAAGCTTGCATACCTTTCTAGCATTCTTTGGATCAGCAAAACCTTCAGGTTGTATCATATACACATCCTCACTTATGTTTCCATTGAGGAAAGCCGTTTGGACATCCATTTGCCATATCTCATAATCGAACTATGCAGCAATAGCTAGAATGATCTGAATAGACTTAAGCATAGCGATGGGCGAGAATGTTTCATCATAGTTAATACCTTGAATTTGTTTGAAACCCTTTGCCACCAATCGAGCTTTATGGATGTGAACTTTTCCATCTATGTCTTTCTTAATCTTAAAAACCCATTTACACTCTATGGTTTTTACATCATCAGGCGGATCAACCAAGTTACAAACTTGATTGTCATGCATGGATTTTATTTCAGATCTCATGGCTTCAAGCCATTTCTCAGAGTCTGGGTCCATTATTACTTCCTCATAAGTCTTAGGCTCATCGTTGTCCAACAACAATGTTTCTCCATTATCCAACGATAGAACGTCATGCGCATACATTATGGGTGTTCGTCGTTTTCTTCCAGATCTATGTGGGGCTGGTGTGTCCTCTACAGGTTGTACAACTTCTTGTATAGCCTGTGGAGTTTCGATGGAAACTGAAACACTTTCAAATGGTTCTCGAATTTCTTCGAGTTGTACCGTGCTCCCACTAACTCTCTTGGAAAGAAATTCCTTCTCCAAAAATACACCATGACGAGCAATAAAAACTTTGTTCCCTTCCTTTAGGTAGAAGTAATATCCTTTGGTTTCCTTAGGATACCCCACAAAGAAGCATTTTCGTGACTTGGGCATGAGCTTATCAGATATCAAATATCTCACATAAGCCTCACATCCCCATACTTTAAGAAAAGACAATCCGAGACGCTTTTCAGTCTATATCTCATATGGTGTCTTCTCTACTGATTTGGATGGAACCCTATTAATAGTGAACGCAGCTGTTTCTAGAGTGAATCCCCAAAAGGATAATGGCAAATCACTTTGGCTCGTCATTGATCAAACCATGTCTAACAAAATTTGGTTCCGTCATTTGGATACCCCATTCCATTGAGGTGTTCCCGGCGGTGTAAGTTGTAGAACAATTCCATGTTGCTTTAGATGATTACCAAACTCTTGGCTCAAATATTCTCCTCCACAATCTAATCGTAAAGCTTTGATTGTCTTGCCAAGCTGATTTTGTACTTCATTCTAAAATTCCTTGTACGTTTCAAAGGATTCAGACTTGTGCCCCAGTAAGTAGATGTAACCATATCTACTAAAGTCATCGGTAAAAGTTATGAAATACTGAAAACTACCTCTAGCCATTGCACTCATCGGTCCACATACATCTGTATGTATAATGGCCAACAAGTCACTTGCCCTCTCTCCTATTCCAGAGAAAGGCGACTTAGTCATCTTGCCAAGTAAACAAGATTCGCACGTTTCAAATAATTCATAATCAAATGAATCTAGAAGACCATCCTCATGGAGCTTGATGCAAGACGTTTCTTATTTATATGACCTAAGAGGCAATGCCAAATGTAAGCGGGATTCAAATCATTAGGCCGAAGCCCCTTAGCATTTATATTATAGATCGGCACATGATCAATTTCTAAAATATATAAACCATTTACTACAGGACAATTATCGTAGAACATATCACTTTCATAAATAGAACAACAGTTGTTCTTACCAACAAAGTGATAACCCTCTGCCTACAAACATGAAGCAGAGATAATGTTTCTACTCAAAGTTGGAACATAATAACAATTATTTAGTTCTAGAACTAGTCCTGAAGGTAAAGATAATGGATAAGTGCTAACAGCAATCCTGCAACTCTTACTTTATTACCTACGGGAAGCTCTACTTCGTCTCTTGCCAAACTTCTACTCTTTATTAGTCACTACATCGAGTTGCAAATATGAGCAGCCGATCTAGTATCAAATACCCAAGAACTAATATGAGAAGTAGCAACATTGATCTCTATAACATTAATACCTGAAGTGGAAGCCTTACTTCCATTCTTCTTATCTGCCAAATACTTTGTACAGTTCCTTTTCGATTACCTGTCCCTTGCAAGAAAAAAACAAATGGTGTTGGGTGCAGGTCCTGCCTTTTTCTTCTGAAGCTTAGACTTATTTCTTGAGATCTCATCTTGAGACTTACTCGCACCCTTATCCTGACCACTAGTCTTAGAGAACTTCTTCTTGAACTTAGTAGTCTTATGAACCATCATCACATGATTTGAGCTTTTCTTAATGCTCTCCTTGGCTGACTTGAGCATCCTATGCAGATCGGTCAAGCTTTTCTCCATGCCATTCATATGAAAGTTCAAAATGAATGGCTCATAGCTCTGAGGGAGCGATTGGAGAACCAGATCAGTAGCCAACTCTTGACCAAGGGGAAAACCAAGCTTTTCCAAGCTCTCAATATAACCAATCGTTTTGATCACATGAGGATTGACCGAACTCCCTTTAGTTAGCCTGCACGCAAACAAGGCTTCGTGGTATTGTACCTCTCAGCCTTTGCTTGGTTCTCAAAAATGCCTTTCAAACCCACAATCATATTATAGGCATCCACGTCCTCATATTGCTTTTGAAGCTCAGAGTTCATGGTGACAAGTATGAGACAGCTAACATCAACAGCGTCAGTGCAATGCTTTTCATACTCATTCTTTTCAGCTCGAGTAGCATTTTCAGCAGGTTCATTGAGGTAGGGTTTCTCTAGAACATATTCCTTTTTTTCTTGTTTGAGAACAATTCTCAGATTGCGATACCAGTCAATAAAGTTTGTTTTGTTCAGTTTATCCTTTTCAAGAATCGAACGCAAACTAAAACTAGGTGCGGAGGAAGTAGTAGGGCCATTTAGTCTACAACATAAATATGCAGCATATAAGCACTATGCTTATGTATGATCTTCTACTAAACAATTTAATAAAAGACATTCCCACTATATGAAACCTTGTTCCCTCTAACACATATAGTGAGTCAAGATCCAAATTTCATTAAGTCCTAGTGAGCTTTGGCATCACTGCTAGAAACCTAATGTCATTCGTTAAGCAACTCATTGCTAATTATATCTCATATAACTCTTGCTTGTTGAGTGACATCTCATGTCAACGACTCAACACCATGCCCCTAGGCCCAAAACCATTTTGATAGCCTAGTCAAATTGAACCAATGTTCGCATGTACGTGTCCCACACATACCCTACCATGTCAAGATAGGTAACCGCACTCTGCTTTGGCAGACGCACAAGTCAACAATCAGGACTTGATAGTTGCAACAATTTGGAAGGGCATCAAATTAACTTAATTTTATTTGAGGGATACTACTCTATCATGATCAAATTATCTAGTATAATCGCATGTAAAACAATGTAACAAAGAATAAATCACAGATAATCATAATAAGTTGTGTAATAGTATGGCCCTTGACATAGCAATCTCCATCACTACGCCACCTGTTCACTTAGCCATCATGCTGGAGATCTTCATCCTACCTAGCTATTACTCCTAATAGCTATTAATGAATTACATCGATCGTCAAACATCACAAATCGATATGCAGGACGTTATACAATTATGAGTAGCCCTTGGCTATTTTCATGACATGCAAATCATGACCATGCATCACATACACGAGAGCCATACTATTCACATATTATCCTGCAAAAACAAGTTATGCAAAGAACCCAATATATTGACCTACGCATGGTCGAGGGGTGGCAGCCCCTCGTTGCTTTCGGGGTAACCCCCGAGACGAAAAATTTTAGGCATGCATTTGGTATATAGATTTCCATTGAAACATCGCTCTGCTTGATTGGACCTGTATGTCTAAGCGTTGTTGTTCACCCTGATGGTAGAAACCGGCTGGTAAGGGTGATCAAACGATGCCACCATGTACAGTCGACACAATCAAAACAGATTGATCTATCATGAAACCCTAAATCCAAAAGCCAAAACCTGATTGATCTCATCAACTGATTACTAATAACCGATTCATCACATGAATCGATCTAGGTCATCACACCAAACCAGCAGTAGATCCGATCTACTACTTCCGCGCATCAAATATGTGTGAATCATTCATATCATAAACTAAACGAGGTGGCTCTGATACCACTGAAGGGATACAGGTAGGCTACGCAAGCGCACAATTAAAATTTTCTACCTCGTAAACCAGGAAGCCACGCAAGTATATGAACATGGATCGTTTCCACTAGACACGTAGTGTAGCGGAAGGAAGTTGATGTAGCCCGAATCAACGAAGTTCGCGTCCAGTTGCAGTGGTCGATCTTCCTCGTGCAGTGGTCGATCGTCCGTCACGATCAGTGTCGCAGTGCAGCAACACCTCTACCGGTATCCACACGTTCAGGAAAGGAACGTTGTGCGATGGTGTGCTAGCACCAGCGCGCACAGGAAGGCTCAAGTTGTGACGGTTAGGGTTTCGGTGGCTGCGCTATCTGATCTCTCTAGATTGCAACTGCGAACCTTTTTAAATAGCTGTCCCAACCCCTGCAGCGGTACCCTACATTAGGGCCTAACTAAAGATCAAAGCCCACTTGGCCCACTAGTGACGGATCCAATCCGTACCACTATATTCCAACCCCCTAAGTGTGTGACCCTATAGATTCATATGCACTCAGACATGGTTAGAGCACCACTATCGATCATTGAATACTCCTATTCAATCATCGAGTACACTCACCTACTCGACCATCGAGCATTCAATCAATAGTCGATAGCGTCGCCTAGCAGGACTTACCGACTCCCGAGTACATATAAAGATCAGATGAACCTCAACAATGCCCTATGTGATTTCCTTTTGCCTCATGATATCGGTCAAACAAGGCGAGTTGTTGTCATTCTTGTTTGGATGGCTCGACCACTCTTTCTCGATGACATAACTCGGGTTCCTGAATACATCGAGTAAACTATTTACTCAATGACTCGAGTAATTACTCGAGTAGCATGACCATGCATTTTTTGGAATCCGATCACTCGAGAGGCCTAGAGATATCTCTCCCGTTGTATGGAGGGGCAAATCCTATCTTGATCGACCACGCCTCACAGCATGTTTCATGACAAGTCTGAAAACAATCTTTATAACTATCTAGTTACGAAGTAGCGTTTGATGACCCCAAAGTAAGCCATTACGTATCTTGAGTACATGCAACGATCTCAAGTCGAAGGATATAGCATACACATCGTATATGAGACCAACTAATGATATGAAAGAATACAACGTTCTCGCAGTGTCTCATAGTGGGTCGATGTCCAACACCATGTTCTCTAACATGTGTCCATATTATTGTTTGATATCTCCATATCTATGACCTGTGAAATGTGACCATCAACCAATATATATGCTAGTCTACTCATATGTGTCCTCGTATGTTTACCGACTAAGGACAACTTGAATAATATTAATATATGGAAAAAGTTTCACGAACAAGTCACTTACTTATTGAATAATCCAATCAATATTTATTCAAAGGACAATCAAATATATTATTTCATAAACATGAGGTATGATACAATCATCTCTATAATTGCCTCAAGGACATATCACCAACCGGCACAACTCACACCTTCTCTCATTTACACATGAATGCAGGTAATGCTCTTTTATACCTGTTGTTGTCAGATTCGTACAACTATACAACCTGTGGATAGATTCCCACGTATTTGATTGGAATCACAATCCATACAACTGTAGCTCGTCCCGATTTAGGTGGTTATGATCACAATTCGTACAACTGCAGTTTGTCCCACTTCTGATGCCCTGCTTAGCTACCTACTTACAAATTTCATTCATCATTGACAGTTTGCACAATGTGTCTGGGTGGTGTCTTCAGTTCGAACCTGGGCTCAAACAGATGATGTTTTTTTTTTCGCTTCCTTGTCAAAAAGAAAACATTTTTCCTGCTTCGCTGCTCTTTTCTCCTGCAAGAACTAGCAGAAACGTAATCACATGACTGTCGCAACAGCCACCATTGCTCATTTTTATCACATATAATATGACGGGGCATCCAGTAGCAAATTACACAAGGTCATTCTTGTCTTCCATTCACAGTAGCTACTGAGAAAGTAATACTACAGTACCTAGGAGCACATGATGCTTGATGGCTATATTTCTAGTGCAAGATTTACACATGACATCCTTGCATGACGAAGCTAGACTGGGAGCGTCATTAGTAACGTAAAGCACAAAATGTGAAGGTCTCATGCCACAGCATTTCAGTCCTGCTGCACTCTTAACAATCTAAAATCCTGCATCCACAGAAACTGAGCCCCCTCGTGCCACATCATTTCATTCATTCTGCTTTCTCCTATTAGTTTGCCTCTTTGCTAGCAGCATCCAAAATACAGAGGCGCTCACTCCCTTGCAAAACACTCCACAAAATAACCTGGAAAGGCACAATAGCAGCATTAGCCAGCCAAAGGGCAAATTGAGTTGCCAAAATTTTGAAGTACTTGTTCAGTTCGTCAGTGTTGGATTCATTGAGAAATGCAAGGAGGACATAACATGTTTTACTTTAAGCAGCAGGACACCATAGTAAGTTACATTGTACAAAATGCTTCATAGATTTTTTGATAAGCCACACATGCATAATAACTTAATAAGTAACAACAAAGGTTTGTTATAGCCAAAAATACCATAAGGAGAACGCTCAGTCATTATACGCCAGTACTCCACGACTCTACTTCTAGAAAACACTGACTTGTTAAGCATGACCAGACAACCTAGATGGACGGAAGAAAATGCGTGCGGCGCGTGCGGCACACAGAGATGATAACAAGTTTTACCTTCTTTAGTACATTAGTTCATACATGCCCAGCATATCCTTTGTCAGAAAAAACCTCGACAATTTGTAGAGCCACAGAGGCATGGCTTGAGTTTGCAAGCATTGAGGCGTTTGCTATTAAAGCCAGGAGGAGCTCCTCTTGTACCATAATCATAGGTCAGTTCAGTCATGGGAGGAATATGTTTCATTGCGAAAAACATGATGTGTGGGTAACTGTCATCGCTATGATCAAACTGTACGGCTTGCCAAAGGAGATTTGGGAAACAGCTATGGTTCAGAAAACGAGCCACATTGCCTGAATTTTTTGCATTTATGATGATAGGTAGTTGCTTAAACTTCTCAGTTGTGACCTCCATACTCGTTTCTTCAAGTAATTTTGCACCCAGATTCCATCTTAAAACTTTATCGTTGGGCCATGACGTGCGAAAGGTATATTCATCTTCCTCACCATCCATGTTCATCTTCGTTCCATCAACAACTTCACCAGCATACTCACAAATGAATGTGCCAGCACGGATGGCATCCCAAGACCGGAGGCCCCATCCACGATCCCCAGTACAGAAAACCTCAAAATTCAGTCTAACACCCTTCTGTGTGATCCTGTTTCGACAATTTTGAGAACACTGACAATTAGAAGAGCACTCATAAAGCATCGGAATGTGCTTCACAAGCAATCCCGATGAGCTGTAAGGAAGATCCCCATTCTGTTGTGCACATGAACAATTAGTGTCACCAGGTAAGCACACACTAGGACACTTGCAACTTTGTAATGGTTTTTCTTACTAAGAGGTCTCAATACTTTGCTCCAGTAACATAATTGAAGTGGCTTGGTCCTTTCTCATCATCAACATCATTAACGAGGCACACAGGAGGTTCTCAATCTTTGATGATAAATCCAGCAGTATAACCTTTTCTCTTGAGGCAGGATTTGCTTTCCACTTCTCTGTCATCTTCCAAAGTAAAATTCCATCAGGTTGTCCCGGCTCCCTTCTCAGCCTGTACTTGAAAATGCTAAAACCATTCTTTGCTTTGTCCATCCAAGAATCTTCGACACGATAAAGTCCGTCATAAATATAAATTTTTCCGGAGTTACAGAAGGGGTCCTGTGCGCATGCACAACCCTGATCTGATTCTTCTTGTTTGTGCTGTTCATGAGAGCAAGGTTACCCCTCTCAAGCTTCTGGTCATGCTTCTCCTTGTGCCGACTATTGCCTCCATGGCCTGTGTACACTAAAGTGTCTGTGTCATCTTCATCATTCTCGTAACCACCAGATGAGATAACGCTCACAGCCAGAGTCTCATCTTTCCCGACATGCATGTAATCAATGCCAGCCATAGCAGGTGCATGCAAACCCACAATGCACATCTCAATCCTAAAGAAGAAAATATCTCCAATTTCAAGACCAGGCACAGACCCTATTGTCTTCAGATTATTGATTCTCACGTTATTCTGCATCATGAGAGAACCAGCCTTCAAGTCAGCTCGCTTGCTTGCATCCTCCTTTTCATCCAACTGCAGCACACGGCGGCGGAGAGAATCAAACACCGCCATGATTGCTTCCACTGAATCCCTTGGTTTGTCTGATGAGGAGGGCCAGATGTCGAGCTCTTTGTTCAGGCTCCTCCTTACTGACCTGCGCTTGGTGTTGGCCGCATTGGAGTCCCCGGCCTGTCGAGCCCTCTTGGTTGTCTTCAGTGATGTTGGGTTTTTCTGTTCGCCAGAAGGCTCGTAATCTTCATATGACGATTTGTCTTCATGCTGAGGCGTGGGAAATGCCGCTGAGATTGGCGTAGCCTTTAGAGGAACTGGTGACCGTGGCAAGGGCTGAGCAAATGAAGCTGGAGCTGGTTGAGGCCGTTCTGACGAGGAGCAGGGCCTGAATGGTGTGACATAAACTACCGGTGGATCGGTTGATTGAGTTGCCACATCGTATCCCATAGGAGTAGGGAACATCGGCGCTAATGAGAGCAAGGGTTTCAGTTCCAGGGGTTGGGCGTCATTTTCTGCTCCATATTTCGAGTTCTCCATGGTGAGCTCCTAGCAGTAGTACACTAGTACTGAACAATGGTGAAAACATGAGTTACTGAGCAGTCTGGACTTGTGTGATGGTAGCAGTATGAAAATGAAATGCGAACTACGATTACCATGTTGGATATGTTTCGAAGTTTATACACTATAAATACGTAGGATGGATTTAGATCATTGATTGTTTAGCATGATATACGGGAGAACAGATATAACAAACAAAAGAACAACAGATAAATCTGTAAATTCAGGAAACAACGTCGACTTCTAAACTGAAAGAACAGGGCCTCAATATCTTGTGAAATGCAGCAATCGAAAACAGAAGAATTGCATATTTTGATCACTAATGTGCTGGCTGAGTACTGAGACCTCACACTTGTGTTGATGAGACAAGTGTGTGTCTTATACCCACCATCTAAATGTGCAGATTGGAGTGTATGTGGTCTCACAAAAGCATTGATATTTCAGCATGCTATATTTCCCCCCTTTCATATTAAAATAAAATGCAGGCATCAATTTCTTTTTTTTTTAAAAATGATAGAATAACGAAGCATTTCAAAATTGTGGAGCCAATAAAGAGTGGCCATTTCTTTCACAAAGTGCGATCTGAATCTGAAGTTCTTCAAAGCAGCCATCTACAGTTAGCCCACCAATAAGGACACTAGAAAAATCACAAGAAATGGCCGCAAAGATGATCAGAAACTAAAACCTGCAGAAAATTAACTAGAAAAGAGAAGGGAGAGAGAAAGCAAGATTGATAAGCATCAGATGAGGTATAAGTGTAACCTAGAGGATGTCGTCCAAGCAAACTCCGTCTACTGAAGCACTTGGTGTATGTATGCCCGTTAACAGTCTTCAGAGCACACAGGTGGGATAAAAGAGAACTGGAGTAGTACTGTTCGGAGTCTCTCCTCGATGAAATCGTCTTAATGTATACACGTATATTTGGCAGGCAGTCGTATCAGTAAGCTCTGCCACACCTCACGACTATGGATGGCAATCGGTGTGATGGATACGGATAGTACTCGTCTTTATTTATACCTACGAATCAAAATTTTTCTTACAGTATACACGCGAAGAGTTATAGGTGAAAAATCTCGCACATACCCATCGCCTACGGGTATTCGATACTCCCAGGTATACCCATTATCTGCCACCATCAACAATCTTTACAACCAAATGGTACTAGGAGCTAATGAGCTATGGTATTAATACAATCTTTTTGATGATGTTATGGGTATTAGCAATATCCTATGGATTAAAGAATGATTATCAATAATTCAAAATTTCAAATGTACATAAGAATAAGAATTAAAATAATACATGCAGACAAATAATACACAGATGGTCAAGTTTAACAATTACTGAAATGAGGTACCACAAATTGGGGATCAGGGGCCAACTGGGCACATGTTCTAGCCCATATGTTAATAGGAGGTGGCGGGTAGTCGGGCGGAACGGGTACGGTGAAGCTCTCCCATACCCATACCCGTTTACCTGTCGGGTAGAGTTTGGCCCCTATAAACATACCTACGGGTAATAAAAGAGAAACATACCCACATCTATTAGGGTTTTCACCCGCGGGCACACGGGTAATCGGGTAAGATTGCCATCCCTACCCATGTCGAAAATAGCCATGACAAAGGAATGATTTGTAGTTGATTAGCAGGTAAATGTGTTTGTCGAGTATGAAATTGACATTGCTCACAAGTTTTTACAAGATGCATGGCATCCAACAAAATAGCTGGCTAATAAAAACCTTGTCGAAAAGCTTTACCGACCAGTGTCATGTATAAAGCATGTGCTCTACACATGACCCCATGTATCTCATTTAACAATGTTTTTCCCTGTTCCTAGGTTATATATCGCATGAGAATACCATGTGTGTCTTTCCTGTATAGGGTATTGTTGAGAATTCTATACATTCGCGTCTTTCGAATTAATTTGCCTTTTTTGTGAGGATCCTCAGGTAATGCCCTATTTTCTAGATAGGCTTTAAATGGTTAGCCCAATCTGAATTCTGCTCAAGGACTCCGACCACTTCACTGGTCGGGATTGCTCTATGGATGTGTCTATAGGAGGTTTAGACAGACATTTAAGAAATACACTAGTTCGAACAGGTGATCATGAGGAACCCAGTTTTAATAACTGGTCTGCTAGGATATTGTCCTTTTGTGGTATATATGAGATATAGTGACGTTGTCTTATTATAAGCACAATGTTATTTTTGTTATCATGATGCTTTCTATGAATTAGATGCAATTGTGGGTATAGATTGTGCTCCACACGTGTGACGATGAGGATGGAATCATGTGGCAAATGATCATTTAGTAAGGATAAATGTTGGCAAATGAAAAGTGAGTATTTATGTTGTATCCTTTTAAAGTGAGTACTTAAGCTGCTTCTTTTAAAGTGAGATATTTGGTTGCATCTGTTGCATTCATGTCCTGCATGAGATATTCGAGTTAGGTTGGTGAGAAAGTCATATGGGGACATATGACTAATCCGAAGAGCTCTTGAGAAGTCCTACCTCGTAGTCCCATCCACGAGGATGGATGGGAGTGAGTTCCTAAGAGTAGGCCCCTCCACAGGGATGGAAGGGAATGAGAGGGTGCGACACCGACGGGTTTGCATTCGAGTTATACCGGTATAAGTGTTGAAAATAGAGCATTTGAGCATGAAAGCATACCGCATTGCATAGCATTGCTAATGTTGATTGATGAATATTGTGAAGAAGGGTTAACACGTTGAGTCATGGACTCAATTGTAACATTCCGTTTTTCAGTGTCTTGGAGTTTGAATTACAAAATTCGAACCCTTTGCAATTTATTTGAATTTAAATCAGCTTAATTTGAATTTTTCCAAAACAAAAAGGATTTAATTTGATTAATCCATAATTCAATTAATTATTTCTTATTTTATTTGGGTTCCTTGTGAGTCATGGAATTTTTCTGTATTTTTGGGGATTTTTCTGAATTTATTTGCTATTTATTTGGATTTATTGAAGCTTATTCGGATTTTCTGGTTTTTATTTAATTCAAAAGATATATTTAAATTCCTTTCCTTTGGCCGGTCCGGTTCATTTCTTCGCCCGACCCAATTCATCGTTGCTTCGCTCGGCCCAAAAACTCCCGCTCAGCCGACTCAACCGAACCCTAATCTTGCATCGCGCCCAGCCGTCGATCGCCGATCCGACGGCCATGAGTCGCGCCGCCACCCGGCCGAACCCAAACCCTAAACTTTCCTCACGTTTGGCTGTTGATTTCCAATCCGACGCATCCCATCGCGCCACGTCGCCCGAAATCCCGCCGCCGCCCGCACAGTAAAGCCGCCCGACCTACCTTGCTTTTCGCGCCTCTACACGCAACCCTAGGCTATAAAACTTAGCGCCGCACCCCTCCCGAGATTCCCCACTTCACGTCGCCCATTTCCCCCTACTTCTCTCCGGCGGAGACGCTTCCGTGCGGCTGTGCGACCTCGCCGAAGTTAGCCATTTCGACCGAACCGTTCTGCCATCGATTTCTCCTTCCACGGTGAGCCTCCGCCGCAAAACTCGGTCTCATTAAACTCATCTTGAGGTCCTCTTTCTTTTGCCCCAACCCCTGCGCCTCCCGTCGCGTGTGACACCAGAACCGTATTGTCTTCTCCAGCTCCGGCGTAAGGTCACTGCTACTCGCCGTCGGACCCCTTTCCTTCATCGCCGGCCGTCCGATCTACTGCCGACGGTCCAGATCTGCGCCACGTATCTCGGTAAGCCTCCAGCCAAACTGATTCGCCACCTCATCGCCATGTCATCGCCACGTCGCGCCACCTCACCCTGGTCCTTAGCGTGGTCGCCCACGTCGGCGACGTCACGTCGTCGTGTCGCGCCATATGCGCCACCTGGCACCACGTGTTAGCCATCTCACCGCCATCGCCCTGTGTGTCGCCACGTGTTCACCATGCGTGCACCACGTCGCCGCCACGTAAGCCTTAGTGTATACGTGTAGGCCTCGTCACCACCACGTGTCTGCCATGTGCCAGCCACGTCCGTGCCACGTATTCACCACGTCAACCTTATCTTGCCCATGTCCGCCACGTGTATACCATGTGTATGCCACGTGTATGCCACGTCCATGCCCAAACGTCTCGCGTGTCGCCACGTTGTCGCGACACGTCATTGTCCCGAGCCGAAAACTGAACCACTGACCCGTAGGGCCCACATGTCCATGATCGTTTCATTTCCATGATTTCTCTGCGATTTTCCGAAAACCCGAGACCAACCAATCGCAGCGTGACACGTGTCGATTCTTGTTATTTTCCCGATTTTCTCTCCCATTTAAACTTCGGAAGGCCCGTTCTCCTCCGTTCGAACTCCGATTTGAACGATTCAAATTTCTAAATTCATCTAAAATCAAGATCTATCTGTTGGTGTCATTTTTATGAATTTTTTAATTTTATTTATTTTTGGTTTTATTTATTTTTGCCACGATTTGCGTGTTTCGCGTGTAGACGACGCACCGGTTGAGCGAGAGGAGCATCCAGCGGAGGTTGCAGCAGTGGGCGAGGTTGAAGGCAAGTCTCCCTTGACCATTTTGAACCCAAGTTTATGAAATGCTATTTTTTTTAAATTATTGCATGCTATTTGAATTATGAATTGTATCTTACTGTCATTTTAAATGCTTAGATAAATGCCAAATTGTTATAACCACATTGATATTCATGTTGACAACCATTGACACCATAGGAAAACTAATTACTGTAATTAATGGAAATTAATCTTTCTATGGGAACGGTAGAAAATGCTTAGCCATGCTTAATCACATCGGTACCTTACCATTATGGAAATGCTTTCATTTTTTATGCAAATTAAATTGTGAAAATTATGGCAAATGGTGTTGCCGGTATTAATTTGAAAATAAAAGTGAAAAATGATTTAGACCGGGACGAATTGGTTGTATGGCGGGTGCGGGATGCACAAAATTCTGGAAAGTGATTGTCCGCCCTAGTCAATTAAGGACCGGTCGTGTGGACACCATGGGCCATGCTATACAGTACAACCACATGTCTATAATGGGTACGACCTGGCTAAGTAATTTGCATGTATCGTTATTTGACTTCACCAGTGGGCTGGGCGGGTTTGTCGGGATGACACTTGCAAGGCGCAAGAGGGGGCTTCTGTACTGGGCGGATTTAACCCTAACAGCGGTGAAACCTTAGCGGGTGAAGTCGGTAGCGGTATGTGCATTGTAAAGGCCTTGTCATGATCTCCTTGCCGACACACCAAAGGAAGTGTGTTACTGGCCTGGCAAAACGGGTGGATCATGTCGTGTGGGTAAAGTGTACCAGCTCTGCAGAGTCTTCAAAACTACTTGAGTAGCCGTGCCCACGGACAAGGGCAAGCATGGAATGCTTTCAAATAGTAGATTTTCTGGTTTTTGGTTTTAAATGGAAAATGATGGATTTGGTTTAAAAATGAAAATGTGGTTGGGAATCTGCGAGCGGCTGGAGCTCCCGAATATTAGTTTGGCGGTTGGAGCCAACCAGGTAGTTGGAACCTGGAAAATTGTGATACTTCAAATTAAATTATTTATGCTATTTACATTTTGTTAAATGCTGCTTTATGAAGTTATTATCTGCATTTAAATTTCAATTTCGCTTTATGCAATTGAACCCTATATGCTTCCTTTGTCTAAGCCTTGCATTTAGTTATTTGCATTAAGTTTCCGAGACTTGCTGAGTATGTTGCATACTCACCCTCGCATTTCATTGCGGGGCTGCTTATTCCATAAAAGCAGATGACGAGATCAGACCGTTCGACATCTGTGGAGAGGACTATGAAGAGGAGGATGACTCGATCTACTAGGGAGCGTACCCCAGTCGGTTGCCTGTGGGCACACTGATTGGCTCTTTTTGGTTCTACATTTCCACTGCTACATTTTCACTTAAGCCGTAAGGCTCAATACTTGTAATAATGTGATGATGTTTACACTCTTTTGCTTATTACTGTTATTTACTTTCGATATGTCTGTGTTATCATCACTGTTTGACTGTGTGTGCTAGCTGTTTCTGGACTAGCACGGTGGAAACACAGAGGGGTCGGATTTGGTAAATCTGGGTCCCCACAGAGGTGGTATCAGAGCCATATCGACTGTAGGTCGCAACCCTAGTTAGAATGATCGTTAGAATTTCAAAATTATTTTCTAAATCAAACCAACAAATCTGAATTTAATAGTTTGTCTCTTATCACCTTATTCTTAGGTTCTTACTTCTTTCCTTTTCTAAATATTATTTCAAAATTTAAATTTGTCTTATCTCCGGAAATTCCTCTAAGTCTGCGGTCGACTGCAAGATCGATGGAAGGACTGCTAGAAGGATCAAGTGGACGGAAGATCGCTAAAAAGGACCCCTATGAAGGATAAGATATTAGTGCCCATATAACCCCCTTCTTCGTGTAGTAATCGGAGTTTATTTGATTTTGCCAATTGCTTGTGGGGTGTGTTGCACACTTGCTTAGGCATTGTGCCGCAACCACCTCGCGTTGGAGTTTTTGTTGCTGTTTTGCCTTGGAATGGCTATCTTCTTCCAGTCCCCCTATCTTTTTCCCTCTTGTCTTGTGCTTTTTCCCTCTTGTCTTTGCTAACTTTTCCTTGGCCATTGCTTCAGATGGAGGGACAAGGCAGAGGTCGTGGTCGCAGAGGCAGAGGCCGTGGTCATGGCCCGGCAGTGCCACAGGAGCAGCAGGATTCTTCGAGTCAGCAGGCACAGTCAGAGTCAGAGCTGCCACCACCACCACCTGCACCACCTCAGATGGCCGATCTGCAACAGATGATGTCCATGCAACTACAGCTACTGCAGGCATTGGCACAAAACATGGTGAACAACCCGCAGCCTGCACCAGCCCCAGCGCTAGCTTTTCAGCCGCAGTCGAAGCTTGGTGAGTTCATGAGGACCCGTCCGCCTACGTTTGCCGGAGCTGGAGAGCCCTTGGAGGCAGACGACTGGCTGAGAGACATTGAGAAGAAGCTACAGCTTGCCCAGTGCAATGACCGAGAGAAGATGCTTTACGCCAGCCATCAGCTGAAGGGCGTAGCCGCCACTTGGTGGGACAACTTCTGTGCAGCCCATCAGGATGCTCAGGCGATCACTTGGGAGGAGTTCTCTAAGGCCTTCAGGACTGCTCATGTACATGCGGGCATCATTGAGATGAAGAAGAGGGAGTTCAGGAAGCTGCGGCAGGGGAACCAGAGCCTGTCAGAGTACCTCAACCAGCCACTCACTTGCGAGTACGCGCTGAGGATGTGGCCACTGACAGTGCCAAGATCTGGAGGTTCATGGAGGGTTTGGACCCCGACATCAAGGTTCAGCTGGTTGTGTTTGACTTCCCCAACGTTCAGCACATGGTGAACAAGGCCCTAGTGCAGGAGGATGCTCACCGCCAAAGCCATGAGGCGCAAGAGGAAGATGGCCTTCCAGTCTCAGCAGGGAGCTAGTGGATCTCGCCAGCACTTCCCACCACAATGGTCAGCAGGACACTGTCCAGGAGCACAGCGCCTCCTACTTCGGTCCGCGCCCAGTTGCTCAGGGACCGCAGTAGTTTGCCAGCGCACAGTCGCAGAGGGGGAACACCAACGCTGCAGGAGTCCAGTGCTTTCACTGCCACCAGCTGGGTCACTATGCCAGCAGCTGTCTGCAGAGGCGCCAGCCTGTGACACCGGTGCCGTTCAGCTTGAGAGCCAGCTCAGCCAAGACTCCACCAACTCAGGGATCAGGCCGTGGAGCGCCACACACCCCGAGAGCACCTCAGTCTTTTGGGAGAGGGCGTGTCAACCACGTGACTGCAGAGGAGGCTCAGGATGCACCAGATGTGGTACTGGGTATGTTTCTTGTCAATTCGGTACCTGCCACTGCTTTGTTTGATTCAGGAGCTTCATATTCCTTTATTTCGAGGAGCTTCGTTGATCGATTTGGTTTTGAGACTATAGCCCTTAAGATTCCCATGATTGTTCAATCACCGGGAAAAGAAACGAGGACTGATTTGGTATGCCCAAGTGCAACCATAGTCATCAACGGGGTAAAATTTCTTGCAAATCTCATTCTCTTGGACTCAAAGGGGTTAGATGTCATCCTCGGGATGGACTGGTTGACCAAGTTCAAGGGTCAAATTGATTGCGCCAGCCGAGCCATCACTCTCACCAATGCAGAGGGCATCCAGGTGGAGTTCAAGCCAGAGAAGTCGTTGGGTGAGAAGTGCGTGTTGAACAAGTTGAAGGAAATCACCTTGGAGAGTGTGCCCGTGGTGAGCGAGTACCCTGATGTATTCCCTGAGGATCTGCCAGGCATGCCGCCTGATCGGGAGATCGAGTTCACCATAGAACTTGTTCCGGGTACAGCTCCGATTTGCAAGAGGTCATACCGCATGCCATCGAATGAGCTCGCCGAGATGAAGAAGCAAATAGAAGAGCTGCTAGAGAAGGGATTCGTTCGTCCGAGTTCGTCGCCATGGGGAGCGCCAGTGCTGTTTGTGAAGAAGAAGGACGACAGCTTGAGGATGTGCGTCGATTACAGAGCGCTGAATGAAGTCACCATCAAGAACAAGTATCCACTGCCTCGGATTGATGATTTGTTCGATCAGCTGAAGGGAGCCTGCATATTCTCCAAGATTAATCTGTGATCGGGATACCATCAGGTGAAGATCAGGCCGCAGGACATTCCGAAGACAGCCTTCACCACTCGGTATGGTCTGTACGAGTACACAGTCATGTCCTTTGGTCTGACCAATGCTCCAGCATATTTCATGAATCTAATGAACAAGGTGTTCATGGATTATCTGGATAAGTTTGTGGTGGTGTTCATCGATGACATCCTTATCTATTCTCGAGATGGGTCCGAGCATGCAGGGCATTTGAGAATAGTCTTAAAGAAGCTCAGAAGT
Organism: Guadua angustifolia; assembly: GCA_036346375.1. Taxonomy (NCBI): domain Eukaryota; kingdom Viridiplantae; phylum Streptophyta; class Magnoliopsida; order Poales; family Poaceae; genus Guadua; species Guadua angustifolia. Next base: position 113,350 of record JAYEVE010000235.1, on the reverse strand, counting down.
CACCAGCTGTATGCCAAGTTCAGTAAGTGCGAGTTCTGGTTGACAGAGGTTGCTTTTCTGGGTCATGTTATTTCTGCCGGAGGAGTCTCCGTTGATCCTGGAAAAGTGAGAGATGTGCTTGATTGGAAGCAGCCGAAGTCGGTGCCGGATATCAGGAGTTTTCTGGGTTTAGCTAGTTATTACAGAAGATTCATCGAGGGTATCTCGAAGATTGCTAGGTCGCTACCCACCTTTGAAGAAAGAGAGGAAATATGAGTGGACTGAAGCTTGCGAGCAGAGCTTTCAAGAGTTGAAAAAGAGGTTGACTCTGACTCGGTGCTAGTCTGTCTCGACATTCACAAGGGCTTTGAGATCTCTTGTGATGCTTGGCGTGGTCTTGGGTGTGTCTTGATGCAGGGAGGCAAGGTCGTCGCATACGCTTCGTGGCAATTGCGACCCCATGAGGTGAATTACCCAACCCATGACCTGGAATTGGCTGCTGTGGTGCATGCCTTGAGGATTTGGAGGCACAATCTCATTGGGAATCGTTGTGAGATCTTCACGGACCACAAGAGCTCAAGTACATCTTCACCAAGCCGATCTCAATCATGGCAAAGAAGATGGTTGAGCTGATTAAGGACTACGACACGGGCATTCATTACCATCCTGGTAAGGCGAATGTGGTTACCGATGCTCTGAGCCGGAAGTGCTATCAAGAACACTTTGATGATTCACTGCGCTTCATGAGGACTTTCAATGATGAATTTGGGATTGGTAGAGGAAGGATCTGTTCTTTTTGGAGATTCAAATTGACTGTGGACCAAATCAAGAAGATGCAGAAGTCTAACAAGGAAGCTGTGAAGATCAAGGAAAGAATCAAGGAAGGTAAAGCCCCGGGATTCATAGAAGATCAGGAAGGCATAGTGTGGCTTGGGAAGAGCATTTATGTGCCGAATCAGAAGAAGGTCAAGCAGACCGCCCAGTGAACGTCTTTCGAGTCTCCTCAATCTGCTTGTTCTCTTCCCCTTTGTTTGATGTGTAAAACTTCTCAACATTTCTTCCGCCACCTCTCGGCCATTCTTTCAGATCAAATTTCTGATAGAACTTCTTTCTCCGAGCCAACTCCGCTTCCTGAATTAAGGCCAAAGATATGACTGTATCCATATTTGCCGGATTGTGCAATACAATGGCAGCCCATATGTCCTCTCGTAACCCTCCCAAGAAATGAGTTACAAAGAAAACGTCATCCTGAGATGGATTATACAGCAAAATTTGATGCTGCAATTGTTCAAATCGCTCCACAAACTCAACAACTGTATTAATCTGTTTGAGGCTGGTCAGCTGGCTCATACATCGTGAGTACACATTCTTACCAAGCCTGTTCTCCACAGCATCACAAAGTATCTCCCAGTCTTCAATTCGACCTTTGGCTTCAACAGTCTGTAGCCATAGTGCGGCAAGTCCGGTAAAATTAAGAGCAGCCAACCGAGTACGAATTCCAGGATGGACACACAAAACCTCGAAATAATTCTCACATCTTTCTCTCCACAGCTTCGGATTTTCACCGTCAAATTTCGGGCATTCAATCTTAGGCAAGACCTGACGGGGTTGCCAAAATGCGCCAACGCTCTGCTCATTTCCCGAAACTTTTCCTTCAACAGGCTTTGACTCAAACACCTGAACTGCATGAGACCAGTCCAGTTTGTTCCCTGTCGCAGGAATAGGAGGGGGTCCCAGAATCCCCTTCTTCAACTCAGGTAATTGCTCCTGTCCTGTTGAAGTTGTTGGAGCGATCGAATCGTGATAGTGAGATGGGGATGGTGACGAGCGGCTCGGCGATACCGGTCGATGATCAACTTTCGGTTGTGATTCCAGTATCTCCACCCTGCCGTTCACCACTTCCACCGCCGATCTCACTTCCCCCACCTCCACTTTCACTCCGTGGAGATCCTCCAGAATTTGTTTCAACAAGGCGTTGATTCCTTCAAATTGACCCTCCACCGACGCCATGGATGTTGTCATCTTCTCCTCAAACTGCGATACCTTCTTTCGAGGCGCCAGAGCGTTCGTTGGATCAATCCAACCGAATTAACCAGGCTTGGTAACCCTAAGGTTTTTGCGGAGTTCTCAGGATCGTATACCGATACCCAAAATCTCCAACCCTCGCCTGGAATTTTGCAATTCAGTCGGGATGATCTGAACCTGGAGTCGGTGGCTCTGATACCAAATGTTGCGTTCACCAAAAGCAAGAGAAGGAGAATAGGAGTAGAGAACAAGAAACAGGAGGATAAAGTTCTGGGAAGATTTAGTATTGCGTCATTTCTCACCATCCTCTGTCCAACAGGCAGGTATTTATACTCCTGTCCAAGGACCATTACAAATGGGCCATTCACCAGACAATACTACTCACACTCAGCCCAAACACAGTAATTAAAGAAACCCACACAACCCTACGACGCACGCATGAGATGGCCGGAACAATTCTTGTAGCATATCCGGCACATGACAATGAGGTTGCAGTGCCTGGGGCCTTGCTCCAGTGTGCAACGCTTAGGAGGCGCGTCGGCGTCCACGGCTTCGGCGCTTTGTCAGCGCGACATCGCGTGGCGGGAGGGCTAGTTTTGCGTCGGCGTCCTGACTTCCAGCGCTTAGGTCTGCGCTAAATCGCGTGGCGGAGGGCTAGTTTTATGTTTCTGCCGATCGGCGCTTCTTCCGCAAAAACAACTTCAAAAGTCGCCAAAGCGGTAAAACATTCCGCAGATGCTAGCTGCACGACACGTGTCGCTGGCTGTGTTGAGTCTGAAGTTTTATGAGTTGAAACTTTCCGGCTTGAAATTTTCTTATTTCAAATTTTTTGATTTGAAACTTTTTGATTTAAAATTTTTCGAGTTGAAACTTTCTAATTTGAATTTTTAGATTTAAATTTTTTTATTTGAATTTTTTTTAGGTTGAAACTTCCTATTTAAAATTTTCAAAGTTTAAATGTATCAATTTTAAAATTTTATGTTAGAGATGTGTGAGATCATGTGATGAAAAATTGGCTGATTGGTGAAAGTGGTTTTGGTTATGGCATATGTGGTGCTTGTGCATGTGCTATGATGATTTGCTTATTATGCTGGTGATAGCATGATGAACTTTGTTTGATGCAATGCACTCGTGAGTGGTTGCATGGAATGTTTTTGAGGCAAGTCGTGGACTTGTGCTCAAATGATCGTTTGTTTATGTTGGTGATAGCATAATGGTTTTGTTTGGTGCAATACACTCGTGTGAGTGGTTGCATGGATTGATGTTGAGTCAAGTCGTGGACTTGTGCTCGGATGTGTTTGTTAATTCATGTGCAGGTGTTGCTTGAGGGCGAACGTGGTCGATGACGGGACCGGAACTAGGTTCATGGAGGAACTAAGGTTCGGGACTAGGTTCAGGGAGGAATCGAGGTCTTGGTGGTCGAGGATGTCATGCGGGACGTTTGGACTAGAGAACATGCATATGAAGGCTGGTTAGTCACGTATTTGCAGCAGGTAGGCTGTTCATGCGTGCAAAGGGTTGATTTCGGCCATGTTGGGCCAAGTTGAGATAGATACGAACTCTTTCCATGTTGGAAATGGAGTTGTATTCAATCTCTGTGTTTTTGCTCTATATAAGTAGGGGAGGTGTTGATACGGGCAGCATAACACCATCGCTATGCCCTTTCCCTAGTACTGTTCATGAGATTCCAAAACATTTCCAAGGACCAATAACACGCGCTCGTGCTAAACAAATAAACCAACAGGTGAACTTGCTCCTTAGTAACAATAATATTATTTGTGAGAGTCAGCTGCTACCTAATGCAAATAATCTAATTATTCTCAGGTATGATGACAATGTGAGGAGGTGTGAATGCCTGAGGGAAGATCAAGAGGAGCATGGACAAGTCAACAAGCAAGGTGTGAATGCGAAAGAACTCATTTCGGTCTCCAATAACCAGCCTGAAGTGAAATGCACCTAGAGAATGCAAACGGACTCCGATTAAAGTGTTTGACCACAGCATTAAAAGCTTATCTCTTCATCTTTCCAATGGATCTGGCCTCAACCTTAAATTCAACGCGAGCACGAAGAAATGATCAAATTAATATGACGGCCAGAAAACAGTTTCCCATGAGTTGGGTGCTGCGCCACCATTATGATTTGTACTTTGTGCTTTGTGCTGCAATCTGAGCTTATCTAGTAGACCTTTTGTCTTCCTTTCCACCCCCTTATAAATAGGGATTACCTCCTTGTAAAGGGCAGACTAAGTTGAAACTAAAACAGTTATGCTATTTGCATGTTCTTAAGATTTCAAGCCATCAGGCTGAAATAACTTGAGATTGTGCAATTCCTTCCCATTGTTCTTGCAAGCTCTTTGTGATTGCAGCGAGGATTGTAATCCGCTTGACTTGGTTGAGTGGACAACGTGAGGTTGGGCGAACTCGGTGCTGCAGGTTGTTGCGCTTGCAACGGTTGGCCGCACAAGATTCATCAGGTTTCGCGAGTATCTTCGATCCTACACCGTGAAGGTCGGGCACCCCTCGTATCATTTGGTATCAGAGCCCCGGTTGTCACGGTAGGATCTTTATCCCCTAGTTCTAGTTTACATTTCAGGCATATCCAGAAAAAGAGCCACACAAAAATATCAACCCTAGTTTGGATTTGTGTTTTCTACCTAATCTGAAAACTTGCCTCACAAAAATATTGAACCTTAGTGTCTAATCTGTTGTTCTTGTGCGTTTTGCTAAGTTTTTATCCATAGAACTGTGTTCTTGTTGCTAAAAACTGTTCATCTTCCTTCGCGTCACTTTTATATCCAATCTGTCTCGTCCAATGGTTTGGCCATAAATCCCACATACGAACTCGGATTTTTGCATTCTTGGACTTTCTTGAAAGCTTATGAAATTCTCTACAACTTTGGTACAGACAAGTTTTTCTGATTCGGCCTAAAAAGGGGTCGAACAAGTGTTTGAATCTGACTGCTACAGAGTTGCGAAAATTTTCAAATCTGTTTTGATAGCCCTTCTTTCCTTTGCGAATACTTTGCACCCATCAAGACTAGCTAATCTGTTGCTTAGGGCTGCACTCTTTCATCTTGATCTCACGGTTGCAAGAAATCAAAAGGAGAGAAGCAAAGAAAAGCATTGTGGCTGGTTGCTAGTTGTGTGAAAAAAAAGAAATAAAAGAAAAAGCCCTGTGGCTGGTTGCTAGTAGTATAAAAGAAAAGGAGAAGAAGAAAACTTACCCAAAAAAAAAATTTATTTGCACCGTTGTGAGAAACTCATTCTTCAAGTGCAATCTTGTGCCCTATTTCATCTAGTGCAACTAGCTAGTGTCTTTCTATAACCAATGCAATAGAGCTATTTTGTGATGTCTCATATGTTGTTCTAGCTCAGACCTTTGATTGTAATTTGGTTTCATCATCTTTGCGTGTGAGTTCTTTGTGTTCATCACTTATATCTTGTTTTCAGCAACTAGACATTGTGTTCATGGTTGGATATTTACTTACTGAAACAACATCAAGAATCTGATTGTGTAGGTCATACACTTTCCCTACCAAGCTCCACATATAATCCGTTGAGTGCTTTAATCTCAGTGTGAGTTAAGCTTAACCTCACTTTGTTTTTGCCTCACCACTCAAGTGTGAACTCCTCTATCAATCAGAACAGGGTAAGTAAGAACTTGGTGGTAAGGATAAGTGAGGTTGAGAGAATTTTCCACACATTATATTGTTTTGTTACTCTTGCTGTTTTGTGTAACTAACCATGTCAGTCAAGGTGACAATGAGAATGATGGGCGTGATCCGGATGCCCCAATAAATTGGACTGAATATTGTGCTTTGAGAGACACTCTCGGCGAGAGTTCAACATTGGCAACGAACGATTCTGAGAAGAATTGAATCACTCCATACAAGATCTTCAAATTGAAGTGAATCAACAATTGAGCGTCCTCCACACCAACATAGTTGCTTGACATTGTACGGCAACTCGACCACAAGCTCAAGATGGTGCTCCACTTGATGAGACCGATGAGGAAGGCTGCTGCACGAAGGGTTCATCTTTGCTAATGCAATTCGTCTACTGTTGGACCAGCTAGAGGTGGTGATAATCATGGTCTAGGAAGGGGACGTGGTATGGGTCGTGGCGGTGCTGCACATGAACCAATTCACCTCAATTTGCAGCCACACAATGAACGAAATCAACACAATAACCGCAATGGCAATGACCGTCTTGAGGAGCAAAGGTATGGCAAACTAAAGTTTTCTATGCCCAAGTTTGCAGGTTCCAACAATCCGGAGGATTACCTTACTTGGGAGCTGAAAGTTGACAAGATCTTTCGACTGCACAACTACACCGAAGAAAAGAAGCTTGCCATGGCCTCGCTTGAATTTGATGATTATGCGCTGGTTTGGTGGGAACAAATTCAAAACCAAAGAATAGAACATGGCGAGAATCCCGTTGCATCATGGGCCGAGATGAAGGTGGAAATGAGAGCAAGGTTTGTCCCTCGACATTATAAGCGTGATCTTTTTGATAAACTGCAGGGATTAAAGCAAGGAAATCGAACGGTTGATGAGTACTACAAAGAGATGGAGATGTCCATGATCCGTGCCAACGTGTATGAGCATGAAGAACAAACTATGGCCCGTTTCCTCGCTGGTTTGAATTATCCAATCAAGCGCATCACTGAATTTCAGTCGTATAGCAATGTAGTGGAGTTAGTGCATCAAGCAACCAAGGCTGAGAGGCAAGTGCAGCAAGACTCCAAGACAACAAAGAACACTTCATTTGCTCCACGTTCAGTACCTACAGCTGTAAAATCCATTTCTCGGTTCAATTCTTTTCGCGCTAACAATTCTAGTACTAGTGTTGCTTCTAGTTCTCATGTAGGTCGAAGTGGAAAAGAACCAACTCTTGCAAAAGAAAAGCAAATTCCAGCAGCTAGTGCTACTTCTTACGTGGGTTCAACAGAAAGAGTAGTGCAATTCAATGCTTCAAGTGTTTGGGGCGTGGCCATATTGCAAAAGATTGTCCAAACAACCGCACCATGCTTATCACAGGAGAGAAAAATATGACAATGAAAGTTGAAGTCAACTAATCTTTGTGTGCACGCGATGCGTCTTTCTGCCTCGAAGTGTCATGGAGGCATCTCTTTCGTTCTTGTGAGCTACAAGAGCATCTCGTCTACTTCTCATGGTCGAGTAGGCGAGATTATCAACATGTGGTTGGTAGCGCAAGATCGTCCGCAGTTGCTTATTCACACGATGGTTGGCGTCGACTTCGGTTCGTCGGGTTGCATGGCACCATGTTTATCCCCTGTTCCTCGTCGAGAAGATCGGGCAACCTATGGATATGATCTCCCGAGGTCTGATCCGTATCATTTGGTATCGAGCCGGTTGTCACGGTAGGATCTTTATCCCCTAGTTCTAGTTTACATTTCAGCATATCCGAAAAAGAGCCACACAAAAATATCAACCCTAGTTTGGATTTGTGTTTTCTACCTAATCTGAAAACTTGCCTCACAAAAATATTGAACCTTAGTGTCTAATTTGTTGTTCTTGTGCGTTTTGCTAAGTTTTTATCCATAGAAGCTGTGTTCTTGTTGCTAAAAACTGTTCATCTTCCTTCGCGTCACTTTTATATCCAATCTGTCTCGTCCAATGGTTTGGCCATAAATCCCACATACTAACCTCGGATTTTGCATTCTTGGACTTTCTTGAAAGCTTATGAAATTCTCTACAACTTTGGTAGAGACAAGTTTTTCTGATTCGGCCTAAAAGGGGTCGAACAAGTGTTTGAATCGATCGCTCTGAGTTGCGAAAATTTTCAAATCTGTTTTGATAGCCCTTCTTTCCTTTGCGAATACTTTGCACCCATCAAGACTAGCTAATCTGTTGCTTAGGGCTGCACTCTTTCATCTTGATCTCACGGTTGCAAGAAATCAAAAGGAGAGAAGCAAAGAAAAGCATTGTGGTGGTTGCTAGTTGTGTGAAAAAAAAGAAATAAAAGAAAAAGCCACGTGGCTGGTTGCTAGTAGTATAAAAGAAAAGGAGAAGAAGAAAACTTACCCAAAAAAGCCGCACAATGGAAGAGCACACCAATCACATTAGACAAGTGCTAGAAGTACTTAGAACTGAAAAACTGTTTGCAAACCTAGAGAAATGCACTTTTTGTCAAGATAAAGTTGTGTTCTTGGGGTTTGTTGTTTCTGGCAATGGGGTAGAAGTGGACGAATCAAAAGTTGAATCAATTAAAAATTGGCCTACTCCAACAAATGTTAGTCAAGTTAGAAGTTTTCACGGTCTTGCTGGTTTTTACCGCAGATTTGTAAAAGACTTTAGCACAATTGCTGCTCCTTTGAATGGGTTAACAAAGAAAGGAAGTGAGTTTGTTTGGGGTGTTACTCAAGAAAAAGCTTTTGCTGAATTGAAGAAGCGCTTAACTGAAGCCCCTTTGCTTGTTTTACCTGATTTCACTAAAACTTTTGAAATTGAGTGTGATGCTAGTGGAATAGGTATTGGTGGTGTTTTGATGCAAGAGAGCAAACCCGTAGCATACTTTAGTGAGAAACTTGGTGGTGCTCAATTGAATTACCCTGTGTATGATAAAGAGTTGTATGCATTGGTTCGTGTTTTAGAAACTTGGCAACACTATCTTTGGCCTAAAGAATTCATTATACATTCTAATCATGAAGCTTTGAAATATTTGAAAGGCCAAGCTAAACTGAACCGTAGGCATGCCAAATGGGTGGAATTCATTGAATCATTTCCATACATTGTGAAATACAAGAAAGGTAAAGAGAATGTTGTTGCTGATGCTTTGTCTCGAAAGAGTGTGCTTTTAACACAACTTGAAATCAAGGTCCCTGGTTTGGAGAGTTTAAAAGAGTTATATACTTCAGATAATGAATTTGCTGAACCATACTCTAAATGCAAAGATGGGAAAGGCTGGGAAAAGTTCCATGTTCACAATGGATTCTTGTTTCGTGCTAATAAGCTATGTGTTCCAGATTCGTCCGTTCGTTTGCTATTATTGCAGGAATCACATGCAGGTGGCTTAATGGGGCATTTTGGAAGAGAAAAGACTTTGGCCATGCTGTCCGATCACTTTTATTGGCCAAAAATGAGAAGAGATGTTGAAAGGTTTGTGCAGCGATGTGTCACATGCCATAAAGCTAAATCCAAACTTAACCCACATGGTTTATATACTCCACTTCCGATTCCTAATGCACCTTGGGAGGATATTAGCATGGATTTTGTTTTAGGATTGCCTAGGACTAAGAGGGGGATGGATTCTATATTTGTGGTTGTGGATAGGTTCTCCAAAATGGCACATTTCATTCCCTGCCATAAGAGCGATGATGCGTCGCATGTAGCTAACTTGTTTTTTAGGGAAATTGTGAGATTGCATGGGATGCCAAGAACTATTGTTTCAGATCGCGATGCCAAGTTCATAAGCTATTTCTGGAAGACATTGTGGGCCAAGCTTGGGACAAAGTTGTTATTCTCTACAACTTGTCATCCACAAATAGATGGACAAACAGAGGTGGTGAACCGCACACTCTCCATGTTGCTGCGTACGATGATCAAGAAGAACCTGAAGGAATGGGAGGACTGCCTTCCACATGTTGAATTTGCCTACAACAGGGCAATTCACTCAACAACACAAATGTGCCCATTTGAGGTGGTGTATGGTTTTAAACCAATCACGCCACTTGATTTGCTGCCACTACCAGTTCAAGAGAGGACTAATATGGAGGCTACAAAGCGTGCTCAGTTTGTGAAAGCTATTCATGCAAAGACCAAAGAAGAGATAGAGAAGAAGACGCGCTACTTGGCTGAAAGGGTGAACAAAACAAGGAAGAAGATGCTATTTGAACCAGGTGATCTAGTTTGGGTACATCTACGCAAAGAGCGTTTTCCGGATAAGCGCAAGTCTAAGTTGATGCCTCGAGCTGATGGTCCATTTAAAGTGCTTAAGAAGATCAATGACAATGCATACAAGATTGAGCTTCCTGGAGATGATTACAATGTCAGTACCACGTTCAATGTTGCTGATTTGTCACCATTCTTTGGATCAGAAGAAACAGAGTCGAGGACGACTCCTTCTCAAGAGGGGGAGGATGATACGGGCAGCATAACACCATCGCTATGCCCTTTCCCTAGTACTGTTCATGAGATTCCAAAACATTTCCAAGGACCAATAACACGCGCTCGTGCTAAACAAATAAACCAACAGATGAACTTGCTCCTTAGTAACAATAATATTATTTGTGAGAGTCACTGCTACCTAATGCAAATAATCTAATTATTCTCAGGTATGATGACAATGTGAGGAGGTGTGAATGCCGAGGGAAGATCAAGAGGAGCATGGACAAGTCAACAAGCAAGGTGTGAATGCGAAGAACTCATTTCGGTCTCCAATAACCAGCCTGAAGTGAAATGCACCTAGAGAATGCAAACGGACTCGATTAAAGTGTTTGACCACAGCATTAAAAGCTTATCTCTTCATCTTTCCAATGGATCTGGCCTCAACCTTAAATTCAACGCGAGCACGAAGAAATGATCAAATTAATATGACGGCCGAAAACAGCTTCCCATGAGTTGGGTCTTTGCGCCACCATTATGATTTGTACTTTGTGCTTTGTGCTGCAATCTGAGCTTATCTAGTAGACCTTTTGTCTTCCTTTCCACCCCTTATAAATAGGATTACCTCCTTGTAAAGGGCGGACTAAGTTGAAACTAAAAACAGTTATGCTATTTGCATGTTCTTAAGATTTCAAGCCATCGGTCAAATAACTTGAGATTGTGCAATTCCTTCCCGTTGTTCTTGCAAGCTCTTTGTGATTGCAGCGAGGATTGTAATCCGCTTGACTTGGTTGAGTGGACAACGTGAGGTTGGGCGAACTCGGTGCTGCAGGTTGTTGCGCTTGCAACGGTTGGCCGCACAAGATTCGTCAGGTTTCACGAGTATCTTCGATCCTACGCCATGAAGGTCGGGCACCCCTCGTATCAGGTGTCTCCTGTTTATTTTGAGCCAGGTATTAGAGTTTGTACTCTTGTGTTGGAGTACTTTAGACAATGAAATAAAAATCAATCTTCCAGAGAGCTACTTCTTGCGGCTGTGATTTGCTTTTGGCGTGTGGCTAGAAGTTTTGTGCTCGACAGCTTGAAGATAGAAAACATCTTGACTGGCGGCGGTGACTAGTTAATTGTTACGCTAGTTGTTCTTCCATGCATGCATGCATGAGGCTTGAAGTTCTACAGTGCGCGACTAGAAGATTAGATCTCTTGATCATCAGCAATTGTCTTCTCTGGAGTTTGGTCCGTCGCAGCTTTTGAGTCACGTTTCTTCGTCCTGTGCTGCATCAGTTCAATTGCGAAGGTAATATCTTTCAATCCATAGATCCGATCGGATTGATTCTTGTTGAGTTTGATTCATAATTGAATCTAGTTTCTACAGTTAAAATTTCACATTGATCCAACGGTTAGATCTTCGGTAATTTATGGTCGTCCAGACTGCTAGCTGGTCGCCCAACCTGCTCGCCCGACTGATCACCTGCTCGCCCAAACTTGCGAAGGTCATAACTTTAGGGCCGTAGATCCGATCGACCTGATTCATTTTTGTTAGCTTTGGAATTGAGTCTAGTTTCTACAGTTAAATTTTCACGTCAATCCAACAGTGGTTTCTTCGGGAATTTCTATTTGAGTGAACGTGTATCGGTCTGCTCGCCCAGGTTGCTCACGTGGTCGCCCAACCTGCTCGCCAAGTGCGCTACTGGTCGCCCAAGTGCCCAACCTGCTCGCCCAAGTATCCTACTGGTCGCCCAGGTGCCCAAACTAGTCGCCCAAGTATCCTACCGGTCACCCAGGTGTCCAAACTGGTCGTCCAAGTGTTCTACTGGTCGCCTAGACTACTATACTGGTCACTTGTCTTCGTAAACTGGTCTCCCAACTTCGTGAACCGGTCTTCAAGCAATTTGAGTTTGAATTGGGGTGTTTCAAAAATTATCAAAAATTTGATTTTAGCTTCTGCGCAATCATTCACCCCCTTCTGATTGCTAGATTAGTATATTTCGATCCTACAAGATAGAAGAAGTTGGTGGGGGAAATGAGTAGAGGAAAGGAAAGAGGGATAGATGGAGAAGATGACACATAACATCATAGGAAGATAACTTTAAATTTATTAGTTTGAGATTAACCTCAAAATAGTTACGCCCCACAGGAATTTCAAATAAAATTGCTCAACACCCACATGAACGGAAAAATTAGTGTGTTACAATTGGGACCTTAACAAATAGAGGGGAACACACAGTTCAAAATCAAATACAAGAGAACACACCGTCTCGAACAATCAATCCTATGGATGGAAGGTATTGCAGATTGCTCACATATCATTATGCATGTAATGTGCAACTTGCCAAAATACTAATCTTTGGCCTGTCATGAGCATCATAATAACAGACGTCTTTACCGTTAAATTAACTGCATGGATTATTTGCTCGATGGAACATGCAGACACTAATTAATCAAGGTCGTAAAGAAATAACTACTTAACCTGCAGGCGATCCATGTATGTCTGGTTTCTGACGGAAAAAAATTCTATGCTGTCGTGCTGCTTACGGGCGGACGTGCAGCACGACTGCTGATGATCGCCACCTGGAATCGCGCTAATCGGAGTGAATCTCAAAGCTGCCAGCTCGTTCCATCAAGACTTCTTCGCTCCGAGCGAAATAGATCGAGCGAGGCAGAGGCTTCCGCCCACGACGCGAGCCGCGCCTCTTCCGCCCACGAGCCGATCGCGATCACAGCCGAAGCACTCTCCGGGAAGTCTCACGATCAAAACTGATTTGCTTGCATGATCAACTAGTCTATCGATGCATGCATCTGGTGTCCTGCGTCAGGAGTCCAGTAGGTTTCTGTTTTTTGAGTATTCTGTTATTTAGTTTAGAGTCCAGGTCGTTTTGGCTTTGTTTTCAGATTTAGAGTTTGTATTGGTTTTGAAGTCTGGTGTCGGACAAGCACAGTAGTTTGTTTCCGGCCGGAAGGTTCAGAGTCAGAGTTAGAGTTCAGTTAGTTATACAATCCGGATTGTCTTCTGTAACTAAGTCTTGATTATGTCTTTGTAATCTCTGACTATATAAGTAATAGAAGAGAAAACAGAAACCGACAAGAAGTATTTTGAAGCACCAAAAGTCTGAACTCTGTTTGTCGTTACTTTCTTCATGCTGTTTATTGCTTTCTGCATTGCATTGCTATTCTGCCCAAGAGCGAACAGAATCGGGAATACAGAGGAGCTAGTCCGACCATTGCCTGTGCTAAATTCCGGCAACACAGGTGTCAGGACCCGAGACTCATCCGAACCAAAGTCTGAATATGAGCTGCTAATTTTAATGGAAAACTACAAGAGAAATAGGGTTCTAATCTACGAATGAGACCAGGTAGCTATGAAATTGGGAAAGCATGCTATTCCATATCCATTCTCACGCATACATAGTCTCAGAGTTACTGAATCATGACAGAAAAGTAAAAGTGAAAGTAAAACAAAGGTAAATGTCTTTTACAGAACGTTCCGAGCCATGAAAATAAATGACAGTGCTAGTGTTTCGCCAGAATTACTGTAGCCAAACCATTCACCGTCAGATTAGGACGAAACCTTCTGGAGTTTTCTTAACCGTTGATGTTCACTTACTCACTTCAGCGCTCGATCAACAATGCCACCGATTTTCAAAATCAACCTTCCATGCATTGACCACTTAGTTGTGTCCTGAATATATTTTCAAGTTCCTGACAACAGGTTACTAGTTCGGATATACAGAAACTTGTCCAGATAGTTTCTGTGTGAAGAACCGGCAATATTCAGAAGGAAGTCCGAATACTTCGTGCTGCATCTTCGGCAACGGAGCACAGTCATCCGACAACAAGAAGCTTTGTTCAGGTTGCTGAAGAGAAGCAATTCGGACAATCTGCAGGAGGCAGTTTCAACAGGCTAACTGCTTACTGAAGAGAAGCAATGTTCAGAAATCATTTCACATGTTCAGAAATCATTCCTCAGGGACAAACACTTTGTTAAAAACTATATCACCATTCTGAACCATTCTGAGACCAATTTTGTTCTCAATCTTAGTGGCTTTCAAACCAGGAGCTCCTTTCCTCACAATGAATCTAGAAGCAATCAAGTGGATTATGAGAAGACAAGATAATCCTGGACTACTGCATAAATGACGCAGGCGTTGGTTTTGATCGTGATGACGCAGGACACCAGATGCATGCATCGATAGACTAGTTGATCATGCAAGCAAATTTGCTAGTCGCATAAAAGACGGCCAAGCCTCCAGCCGCCGCAAAAGCAATGAACAGATCGGAGCAGTTTTGATCATGCAAGCAAATTTGCTAGTCGTATAAAAGGCGTCGGTTTTGATGACTTCACGATCGAAGCAGTTTTGATCGTGAGACTTCCCGGAGAGTGCTTCGGCTGTGATCGCGATCGGCTCGTGGGCGGAAGAGGCGCGGCTCGCGTCGTGGGCGGAAGCCTCTGCCTCGCTCGATCTATTTCGCTCGGAGCGAAGAAGTCTTGATGGAACGAGCTGGCAGCTTTGAGATTCACTCCGATTAGCGCGATTCCAGGTGGCGATCATCGGCAGTCGTGCTGCACGTCCGCCCGTAAGCAGCACGACAGCATAGAATTTTTTTCCGTTTCTCTGACGGTCACATGTACACATCCTTGATTTTCTGCAGCCTGGCAACCACATCTTTCATGGTCGTCCTTTCTTCAGGCGAGTGATTTGAGCACAGTAAACCCAGCTCCATTATCGACCGTAGGCCGCCGCTGCCATTTTCAGTAGTAAATTCATCCACATCGTCATCCTCATCATGTTCGAGTAGTTGGCTGTCCACGACATGAGCGAGCCCGGAAGGAAAAGCTTGATTGACCCACGAACGCAGGCTAAGCTCCCCGACGAACATGGGATCCATTGGATTCTTCCCTGTGAACACTTGTAAGAGTAGGATGCCGTAGCTGAAAACATCACTCTGCCGCGATGCTTTCCCCGCCATGCCGCACTCTGTTCATGCATCGCGCACGGATAGTTAATTTAGGAGGATAATATAGCAATAAAAAAGGGCAACAAATTAAGCTAGCTTAGATGATGCGGTACCTGGTGCCATATACCCAATTGTTCCTGGCATGCTTGCTGAGAATATGGCGGCGTCGTCGTCGCCCAACAGAAGCTTTGCAATGCCAAAATCTGCGACATGTGCGGTCATATCTTGATCCAGCAGCACATTGCTGGGCTTCAAATCACAGTGAAGGACTACCTCGGGGAGTTCGTGATGCAAGTACGACATGGCCATCGCCACATCTAGCATGATGTCCACTCTCTTGGCAGGTCCCAAGCGAAAGCGACACCCGCCGCCGCTGCTATCACTCGATCTGGACGACGGCGACAGCCAGTTCTCCAGGCTCCCATTTGCCATGTAGGGGAGCACCAGTGCCTTGAAGTCAAGATTGGAGCAAGTGCTGAGTATCCTCAGCAGGTTCCGGTGCCGAGCCATGCGCAGTGCACGGCACTCGGCGTCGAAGCTCTTGGAGGCAGTATGGCTCTGCATGTTGAGGACTTTAATCGCGACGATCGAGTCGTCAGCTAGCCGGCCCCGGTAGACCTTGCCAAATCCCCCAGCCCCAACAAGGTTGCCATCACTGAAGTTGTTGGTAGCACGACGAATCTCGTGGTAGGAGATCGATCGGTGGTTGAGTGCCAGCCCCATGGCAGAGGTGGTCGGTGCCTGTTGTTTCTTGGCCCGTCTTCTCTTAACCACCATGTATAAGTAAAAGAAAAGGATCGTTCCAAAAACTACTACTAAGGGGAGCAGGAACTTGAAATGACGCCATAATTTTGGTGAGTGAGAGTGTGGATGCTCTTTGTTTGGGCGGCAGGGCAGAAATCCCAAACGTGGAAGGCCGCAGAGCGCCGAGTTTCCAACCAGTGATTGAAGGCTCATGTTTGAGAAGACACCACCCTCTGGTATCTGCCCATCTAGTCTGTTGAAAGAGAGGTTTAGGCTTTTGAGGACGGTGAGATTGACCAGGGACATGGGGATGGCACCAGAGAGGGAGTTGTAGGAGAGGTCCAGGGAATACGTTGCTTGAAAGATTGAGATAGATAAGCATTATTTCGAGCTGCCCGATCGAAGCCGGTAGGCTACCATGCAATCTGTTGGCTGAAAGATTCATTTGGACGATCATTTTCAGGTTCGCGACTTCAGCTGGCAGAGAGCCACTCAAGGAGTTGCGAGACAGGTCGAGCTGCAGAAGGTTCTCGTTGCTCCATAAGCTTAGTGGTATGCTGGACGAGAGCATATTGCGTGACAGCGTCAGAATTCGCAGTTGCAAGCTCAGGTTGCCGATGCTGTCCGGTATTGGACCAACCAAGTTATTAGCATCGAGGTTCAGTTGTTGTATGTTGCGGAACCTGCCGACTTCTCTTGGTATGCTGCCAGTCAGGTTGTTCCTAGAGAGGTCAAGCATCTGAAGATTTTTCATACTTGTGATAGGTACCGGGATTCTCCCGGTTAGTTGGTTCTTACGGAGATCTAACATGTAGAGGTTGCTTAGATTTGACAGCACGGGAGGCACGCTGCCGGTAATTTGATTCTCACACGCCAAGAAGAATTGCAGCCCTGTCAGGTTTCCCAGGCACTGTGGGAGGGTCCCTGTGAAGGAATTCCTGCATATCTGGAGCTTCTGCATGTTGGTACATTGGCAAAGAGCACTAAGAAAGTTGAGATTGCCTTCAAGGAAATTCCATGTGAGGCCGAAGTAAGAGAGATCTTTCTGGTTCCCCAATGTCGTGGGCACTTGCCCGGTCAGGTTGTTTTCTGTCATTTCTAAAGCGGTAATGGCTGACATGTTGCCGAGAGACGATGGGATTTCGCCGTTCAGGAGATTGATCCCGAGGTTCAGCCAGTCAAGCCGCGTTAAACGTCCTAGCTCCGGCGGTATCTCCCCCTCCAGCAAGCACTGAGACATGTCCAATTCAACAAGTCCCGTGATGTTGCCCAACTCTGCTGGTATGATCTTACCAACAAGGCGATTCATGCCAAGGTAGATGGAGGTGAGGCGTTGCAGCGCCCCTAGCCATTCAGGTACGGTTCCACCCAAGTAGTCATAAGATAGAGAGAGCCTAGTGAGGCGCAAGCAATTGGCCAGCCCCGAAGGAATCGTCCCAGTGAATTGATTCCAGGATAGCCCCAGGTAGGGGTGTAAACGGGTCGGGTTCGGGCGGGTAGTAGGTCATCTCATACCCAACCCTATTATTTTTTCTCCGGGTACGGGTACCGGCACGGGTAGTAAAAATCGGGTAGGGTACGGGTAACGGGTAGCATTTTCTACGGACGGGTAGAAATCGGGTTCCGGGTAGTGTGCGGACGGGTATAATACAGACAACGGGTATTTCATTGGGTATTACACGAAATATCTAGAATCGAAACATAAGATGAAAACAATCCAACTATTATACTAGTTCATCACATAATACCTTTGTGTTGTAAACAGAAACCAATTCTAAAGTATGAAGTCACAACACACAAGCCAGCAGCTCCCTCAGTTGTCAGTGCCTCTCTGTGAAGGCAGTGAGCAAATGTACAAGTCGGTACAAGTTACAACACAAGGCATGAATGGAGCAGCAGTACAACATGTGGCACGCGAGTACAAAATCAAGGAGGTTCGGCATATGCATGCACGGGATCCATGTTGAAAAACCACAATTAACCACAATTCAGAAAGCATGTCATAGAGCTGATATACACTAATTTAGCTCTACTTCATTGCAGCTTCGACCAAAAGTCCAAAACATTCCTTATGTTCGGCTAAGGATCCATGTGGAAATGATGTTTCCATAACCGCAACATCACCATCAGAAATTCAGAATTCATAGCAGGCTACAGAGTGTATAATTGCTGACATTTACATTTAAAATATGGCCTCAGGCCTCTACAAACTACAGTTCAAAGTTCAAACCAGATAGTGCACTAAGTTCAGATGAACTTAAGAACATTTATGCAGCGAAGAAGCCACAATGCACCATGCAGCCCCCTATACTCCCAGCACTGTATCTTCATCTGTAGAAGCAGCAATACAGACCAAATCAGGCAATGGATACATTAGCACACCAGCTCATACGCTACATAATTACATGATGAAAATGGGCAATGCTCTATATGCATCGGTTGTCCATGAAGTTCAGAATTTTCTTCAAAGTGTTTATCTTGCTTTACTGCATCAAAACATATTTTGAATTCAAAGTTTGCTGTTTGTTATGTTAATTGCATTTCTGTATCGACCCCCATTTTTACACAGGATGCAAAAATGGAAATCTAATGTGCTTGCAGTACTAGTCCCTGGATCAGTAGCTAGTACGCACATTTCAACAAATGGAATCACAACCATACAACAAATTAATTAAGCGGAAACGAATAATTTCATAAATATTACTACAACTCAGAGAATACCGCAGCAAAGAAGCAATATCCTGTAGTTTGCCCAACCGATCCGCAGTAACCCACCGAGCATAACTCCTTAGAAAATAAATCGCTTCAAAAGAATCCCGCAACTGCGATTTAAAGAGACTCGAAGCCTCGCTAACTCATCCACCTACATATAATTAGGCAAGGGTGAGTATTTTACATACTCAGCAAGACTTGAGCAAAACCTACAATACATGCAGGCCATTTCAAAGGAGGCTATTACAGTTAATTTGCATAAGGCGAATTTGAATTTGGAAACCAAGTTATTTGCAATCGGAATTTAAAAGAGCAAGATTAATTGATAGCAAATAAGTAAAGCATAAATAACACTCACCGTCCTCCATGACGTGAGCGACGAATCAATCATTGCCATCGCATGGCATATATCCAGTTCTTTTGTCCACACAGGGCACAACAGCTGATTCCAATACTTGCCCACACAGGGTATAGCATTGGGTCATCTGTGGGGTAAGCTAACTTGTAAAATAACCCTTTTTGATAAAAACAAAGCTAACATTGGAATGACTTCACCGAGTGCTCATGACCGCGAGCGCGGCTAATTAATTAGATTTAAACTCTGCAGAGGTGTACAACTTTACCCACAAGGAATGATCAACCTTTGCCCGACACACTTCCTTAGGTGTGTCGTCCAGGAAGACCATACATAGCCATTAAATTCCTAGACAAGGCTTTACCCCAGCCCGGGACGTTAATCCCCGCCGTAGAACTAGAAACACACACCCAAACCGTGGATCCACATTCACACACCCAACACAACGTTTCTAAACACGGCAGGGCGTACACCGTCGCATTAGCAAGTAGACTCTGACCGAATACCCGTCGAGCATCCCGCAGAAAACACGTGCAAGCTCCGCCTACCAATGAGCAAAGCCATGTCTAAACAATTTAATAGGCTAAGGCTAACCCATCCTCACCCTTGTGGTTGCACGGAATCTCGGATCAATAGCGTCCCATTGCTCGGTCCTTAATTGTGACACGGGCGACACTTCACCCTACACTGCGTGCTATTCCTTTCTGCACAACCGGCTATTGCCAATAATCGCCCGCATCAAAGCATAGTTTCATTTTGGGTTTTTAATCAAAATTACCCACAACCAACAGTGACATTTTCAATGTTTCCAAACAATTTTTGAGTTGATCATGTACATCATTTATTCTAAAGCATGGCTAAGCAGGTTAATATGATCGTATATACCCAAGATGACATTAAGTAGTGCCTAATCCGTAACCTATGGTTATCAAGGTTCACATGTTCATAATCATCAAAGGAGATTCATGTGACAACAGGTATATCTACCAAACCACAAGATAGCAATTTACATAAAGTAAACGCATGCATAAAACAATTTGATGCACAAAAGGAATATAAAATACTGGGTTCAATATGGTCAAAGGATGCTTGCTTTGCTTAATTACTGCTTACGACGAAGACGAGGAGTGCGGCTGACGACGACGACAGAATCAACAACGTCGGGTTCTACTCGTCGAACAACGGAAAATAAAGCAAATAAAAGACTTCAATAAGAGCAAAAGAAATAGATAGCAAAACAAATAACCCTTTACAAGAACAGGGATTGCTCTTTTATGAATTTATTAATCTTATTTTACGAATTTAAAATGCTAAAATTGGTTAGATTGATAGAATTAAGCATTAGTTGCGAGGTTTATAGAATTGACTATTCACAATACGATTTCGGGTAACACTATCATTTAAGGGTTTTGCCCTAATAGGATTCAGGTTCAAAGCAAGATGAAATAAGAATATTTTCTTGGATTACGGTAGATCATAATCTAAAGATCATTTCTAATCTGTTCTTTACATTATTCGGATTTAGATGAGTTGTTTTGCGAGTTAATGAAAAATGCTTAAATGATCATATTGGATTATGACTAAATAGTTCTTTACCTTCGATTGATTTTGCTTAGAATTAGTTTCATGCAAGTTAAATCTATTGATTTAGACTACTGGGGTTACTTTCAAGATATTTGAGAAGGTTCTGGTGATACAAATATCTAATATACAGATTGCTTCACTTTGTCCTAAAGTTTATTCATTCGCGTTGAGGTCCAAAGTAATGTGATTACTTAGGGTTATTCAGCTGTTAAGATTAATATGCAAAATATGATGAAGTATGGTTATTTCTTCATAATAAGATGATTTATACTTTGTATAACAATCCTAAGCTAATTCCATAAATTTTAGGCTTTGGTGATACATTATATTCATTGTTTAAAATGCTAATATATTATCAAAGTTCACTTTACAAGAAATCGAATTGAACATGTGTAGTGAACACTTATCACTTAAGGTTATTTAACCTACAGGATTAATATGCAAACCTTAATGGAATATGATTCTTTTTACATATCATGGTAGTGTAAACTTTGTACAATGTTACTAAACTGATTTTACTAATTTTAGCATTTGGATGGGTTATTTTATCTATTGTTGAAATAGACTAAATGACCACATTTGCAAACCTTAAATCGGCCAAGTTTCAACTTTAATTTCCAACTACACATTACATGATTCTGGATCCATTTTTTAGGTGTTAGCGGTAGCAATCCTACAATTGTTTTAAAGTTGGTTTGGCATTATTTTCACTTAAATTGCAATAGATTATCTATTTACTTATTGTTATAATTACTTTCATTAAAAGAATACCAATTAAATCTTATTTTAAATATATTTGCATACATGGATTTGTATTGTTTTCAAGAGACTAATACAAATTATTTCCTTATTTTATAAGCTTTTATGCTCTTGTTTCCATTAATGGCCATATGAAGTTTTACTAGTGATCACAAAGCAAATAACTAAATTGAGTTGAACATTTAAATATTTTTGTATATTTGAATTGATATTGATCTTATCATCATATTAATATTTATTTTATCATGTTACAATTTACTATGCACAGATTTGCATTAAGGACCATAATGGCATACAAATCAAAGTTTAATTCAACTAATGATTCTGATTCGCTCGAAATTAAATATTTGTACCTATTTAAATTATTTCTTGATTCTAGATGAACACGAGAATTAGTTCCATTTAATTTGGATTAAAATTGCAGAATATATTCAGAATTAAATATCTACTGATTTGGAAAATGGTACCAAGACTTAAATCGCTTCCTAAGTGCAAGGCGCCTTAGCTCGAGCTTCTTCTACCGAGGCTGGCGACTCGGTGGCCCCATTCTTGACAGAAAAGCAGAGCTTGGCTAGGGCTTCGTGGCGAGGGCGCTCCGGTGATCCTCCGTGAAAGCGAACGACGGCACGGGGAGGAAGAACTCGGCGAGGCGCACTCGGGGGAAGAACCAATTGATCGGAGCGCGCCGAGAGGCGCGGCCGGAGGCGGCGGAAATGGTGGAAAGTGGAGAAGACAAGCAACGGCGTTAGGGTTGAAAGCGGTGGCAATGTAAGCATGGTGGATGCTAGAGGTTCTGCTTACCCGCCAATTGAGGTGGAGCGGCACGTGGAAGCGCCACCGGTGGCCGGCCTTGGGGAAGAAGAGGCGCACGGCGGCGGCTTGATTTCGCATGGAAGGAGCTGGATTTTCTTGAGGGCTTCTAATCCGCAGGGCATGGGGATGCTTCGGCTCAGAAGGATTTGAAAATGGGTCGCTTTCTTGCTCGGATTTCGCCTCGCGCCCGAGCAGCAGGGGATTCGGCAATGGCGGCAATGGGAGGAGCTTTGGGCGACTCAGGCTGGGGAAGGAGAAGGGGAGTGAGGGGAATGGGAGAGCACTGCCTTGCGAACACTGGGGGGGGGCAATGCATAGCCAAGATTTGCAGGGAGTGAGGGGATTCGTGGCAGCGATCGCTGATAGTGTGCCACTCAGCTTCGGGAGAGGTCTCAGTGGACCGAACTGGGTGGGAAGAACGGGGGTTGAAGGAAGAATCTGGAAGCAGGGTCCTGGATCCACTGTCAGAGACTGGGAGTTCAACCATGCGCCAACGGAACGGGAAAACAACGAGTGGCCCACACGTCGGCGACTGCTCAAGGAATTTCATTTCGGATTTTGATTTTTCTCGGAGATCAGTTGAAGTCTAGTATTTTTGATATTTTTTTTTTCAAAAGGATTCGATATCAGAATGCTTCCATAAAATTCTCAGCTCAAGATGTGATACCATTATTTTATGTAAATTCTGACATTGCGTTATTTTGATTTAAAAGTTATCTTTTCATTTTATCTCTTCATTATTCTATGTGTAAAATTTCAATTGCTGATTAAAATGATTTAATTGAATGATTCGAGTTCTCATGGCAATTTTCTAAATTTTTACTTTTTTTGTATTCTTGCCTTTTTCTATTTTTCCTTCTTTATTTTTCCATTTATTGAATTTTTCATGCAATGCAAAACTCCACAGAAATCCAAATAAAACCAATAATGCCAAGAACTCGAAATAAATATTTTCAAATTTAAAATATTTATTTTTACTTAATGCATTTTTCGGGATGTTACAATTTCGGACTAGTGATCATCATATGTGAAGCATGAGATTTATCCTAGAATAAAAAGGGTGTTTTGACTTCTATGAGTTATTATTATGCCATTTCGGGTTCTACTCAAGCTAGCAGTTTTCTTACCTTGCATATATCAAGATCTCAAGTCTCAACATCGTCATTTGTCCCCATAGCATTCAGATCTTCAATTAAGGTTGCTATTTTGTTCTTCGAATCTGAAATGGGTAAACAAGAAATTAGTAGTTATGAACCAAGACATTTCCTTAATGCATTAGCGAAGCCACATAAATAAAATAAAATTTTACCTTTTTGTGAAACAATCATCCAATCCTTTGTACAAACTAAAGCCTCAACAATGTTGGCATCAAGACGACTACGAAATGGATCAATAACGCGTCCACTGGCGCTAAATGCTGACTCTGAAGCAACCGTAGACACTTGCATAGATAGCACATCACGAGCAAGACATGAAAGAATAGGAAAAGTTGTCATTTGCCCCTTCCACCATGAGAGCACATCAAATTCTCCATCTCCATCACTAAACTTCAATAGTCCCTCACTCATGTACACATCCAACTCTGACATCTTCTTATCATTGCTTGTAGAGTGATACAACACATCAATATTAACTTCATTCTCATTCTCATCATCCAATACGAAATTCTTTGACTTAGATACCATATCACACTCTTTCGAAACGGATGTCTTATTGATAGAAGATGCATTGATACTTGATGAATAAAATGCAAACAATTCATAATCACATTCATAAATGCTACCTTCTCTAATTCAGCCATCTCAGTGCTATACATTTTTGATAAGTACAACTCAACCATCTTGTGTTTGTACCTTGGATCCAAAAAGGCTGCTACTGCCAAAGCCAAATTGCTCATGTCCCAATACTTTTCAAATTTATCTTCCATAGATTCAGCCAAGGTAGAATTATATTAGTATCAAAACTTAAAAAAAACTCCATAACTTAGATATTGGTAAACAAATGCAACTTATACCTTGGACCGCCTTACTTGAGGTCACCATAACCATAGTCTTGCTCGACGCCGATGCTTTGAATGAGGACCCCATGAACTTGCTTGTAGGAGGAGTAGGGGTAGCCGCTTTCTTGCTTGAGGATGTCATCACTACCTTGCCCTTGTTCAACATCGGCGTAGTGGCCTCCTTGCTTGAGGAGGTCGTCACTTGCACTGTTGGAAGGTCCGCAAGTCGTCGTATCTTCGTTGGACGAGGACATGCACCCATGAACTTTTTCTTGCCACGGCTGACAGCAACCTCCACCTTCTTGCTCTGACTACTAGCAATGTCACCCTCCTCTCTACTGGCAATGTCATCCCCCTCGCCATCCTCAATAGCAACATTATAGTTGGCGTCCTCCTCATTTGTGTCTTGGCTCAGGTTATTTTGATCCTCCCCTCCATCGGTTTTGTTGCCTACCATGTCTTTTCTATCATTAAAAAATAACGCATTGGTTATAAATAATGCATTGGTTATAAATTCAGGATAACAACGCAAAAAACAAATATATAAATTTACTAGTGCACATGATTTCACAAAAACTCATCACTCCAGACGCAGGTTATTCTTCTATATTTACTAGTGCGAATCATACAATTGTTCTTCTATATTGTTGAATAAGAGCTCTGTGATCTTATCTTCCTGTACATTTGTAGGTACACTTATAAGTCTAGAAGAAATCCCAGATCATATTAAAAATTTTACTGAATGAAAAAATAAAACTACGAAATCGATTGCATTTAACATCTCATCGAACACATCCACAATTCCTCGAGCACTTTGAATCTCACTTAGACTGTAATTCCAAGACTGAGAAGCACCAGCTGATTTTGCCTCCTCAACAACCTAAAAAAAAGTTTAGATGTCGAGGTTCAAAGCTCTCTTTCCAAACTGAGGTATATAAGCATGTGCCAACAAATTTGACTTCTATCGCAAGTCCAACTATATCGAGGCCAAAAACAGCAACAATGGAACTGCTTCAACCTTTGCAATATTCCATACCGCTCCAAGGCCTAAAAGATTGTAATATGTGAGATCTATAGACAAATTCTTGTAGGAGGTTTCATTAGACCAACTAAATCTATTTTAGAAATTTGTAGTGTCACTAGTAACTTTACTTCTTGGGGCAATGCCAAAAGATTAGCTGAAATCCTATTCAGGTTGCACAATCCAAAGACACATATTCTTATCAAGATATATCAATTAACACCAATGACCAGTTGGCAAAGCATGCCTGCTAGTTCATGCCAATCTAAAGCATTTCATTGCAACATTCTGCAAACAAGCAGATCATTCTAACCAAGTTTGGATCATTTTAATCAAATACTTGTACATTCGCAAACAAGCATGCCTGCTAGTTCATGCCAATCTAAAGCATTTCATCTACCATTGAAGAACTGAAAACAAAATCAGTACATGCTAGCTATTTTCAGATTTCAAAACACAGAGCAAGAACACACACCTCGAGGCAGGCAGCGCAAGGCAAAGGCGGGGCGAAGCGGTGGAGGCGGAAGGCGGGGGCCCATGAGGTGGGCGCGGCGGGCGCAGGTGGGTGAGGCCGGTGGCAGGAGGCAGGCGGGGGCCGACGGATGCGAGGCGCGCCGAGACGGGGACGAGGCAAGGCCAAGGAGGCGGGGTGAGGGCCGTCGGAGGCGGGGTGAGATCTGCTAGGGAGGCACCGAACAATCAAGCAAAGCAGGCAGGCTAGGCTAGGGTTTCTTGCAGCTTAGAGCCTTTGACTTGATGCGGGTGGGCGATGGGCGGCTGGGTTGTAATTATATCCGGTACCCGATTGTGAAAATTATTCGGTGCAGATTCCACCCGCACCGCGGGTATTGCGATCTGCGTGCAGGCCGAACCCGAACCTAACCTACTCCGGTACTACCTGTGCCGTGCATCCGACGGGTAGTGTAAAATAGATTTCCATTAGGGTACTTTTACATCATCCGGCACGGCACGGGTCGGGTATTACCCGACCCATTTACACCCCTAGCCCTGTGTTCTCCAAAGAGCATGGCTCTACTCCGTTGCCGCCGAGGATGGGATGGTTCGGAGAGGTTGTTTTTGGTAAGGCTCGGTGTTTGGAGAGTGGACACATTGAGCGGGGTTGGCGGCGGGGACCGGACAAGCCGCTTCTCTGCATGAAAATGGCGGTGACCTTGGGCAAGAAGCTAATGGCCACCGGATGCCTCTGAGAGGTCATTGTACCCGAGGTGCAGTACCTTAGCTCCGTCGTCTTTGTTGAATAGCCGCTCAAAGTATGGGCCCCGCCAAGTCATTGTTCGAAGGCTTAGGAGCCGGGAGGCCGTGCAGCGTCTCCGGTGCCTCTGGGCCTCTGGGGATCGGGATCCCTCCGGTGAGGTTGTTCGAGCTCAAGTCGAGGCTCTCGATTCCAAAGTGAGGTTGTAGATGGTGGTAGGGATAGCGCCGACAAGCGATTCCCGAAAGGTCCATGGATCTAAGGCGGGGCAACCGCCGAGGTCGGCGAGGATGGGACCGGCGAGGTCGGTATTGCCGAGGTTGAGGAGGAGAGGAAGGAGAGGTTGCTGCCGAGCCGCCGCCAGTAACACCAGGCGGTGACCATCTCCGACGCAGCGGTGGTGCTCGCTGCATGACACGCCAACCCACTACCTGAGAGGGTTTGGGCTGTCCGATTCTTGTGCGCAGGCGCCGAAGCGGGTCGAAACCTCAGGCCTTGAACGCCGGCAGCATCGCTGTGTCGGAGGAGTTGCTAGGTAACGCCGAGACGGCCGTGTTTGCGACGAGATGGCCACTAGTACCAAAGCTGCCGCAGCAAAGCGCGCCAGAGCGCCATAGCTACGGTGCTTGATGGCGCTAGCTATCTCCGGATGTTTCGATGATAAATAACAGGGAGAAACTAGAGCTCGAATGTCTGATTACTGTTCATCTCATCGGATGACTCTTACAATATTTTTTCCCTACGCTTGCAATATTTTTTACCGACACGTGCAACATTTTTTTGAATGCTTGCAACATCTATTTACTGTAGCGCATTTCACTGTTTGTTGAAGGAAAATGTTTTCACGCGGTGTAAAAAAATGTTGCACACGCAGGAAAAAAATGTTGCAATGTATCCGAAAATTTCGGATGTCCGGGCACAAGTAATTAGGTAAATAACATCTAAATTTTAGACTATTGGATTGAATGACCCAACTATTAGATAAAAAGCCCGTTAGTGAGTAGATCAAATCTCACCAATCTTGAGTAGATCAAACGGCGTACATTTTGGATGATTTTTGAATATGAAACATCCAGCTGATGTTTATCAAATCCCATATAATGGGAGTGTAAATAGACATCTTTTAAAATGCCGCAATGTTATTTCTACGTGCAATATTGTTACCACAGATGCTTTTTGAAAATATCACAATGGCGCATCTAAGAGAGACCTAGGGAAATTTGTAAAGAGACTGTAACGTGTCTCTAGCACCCTTGTAGATAAAGTAACCTGACTAACCATCTCATTCTTACATTACAAATTGCTTATCCTCGTATTGTAATTCTTACGAGTAGTACACAACATGTTAAACATCTTAAAGAATGTTTGTAATTAATAAAAAATGCCTCAAATAACGTCATCGCAGTATAACGTTGATTTAAGAAGCATGTAAAATAATATCTATATGATTTTTGTTTTGACAATTTATAAATGTCTCTATGGTTCACATTCTATGTTATTTATCCAAAATTTCTCAAAATAATGTCTTTACATTTAAGACATCTTCTAAAATATCACAAAAATGTCTTTACAATATGTTATGTCAATTCATAGAGACAAATAAAAAAAAAGTCTACAGTAAAGTATATCTACATAAGGTTTTTTTTAGTGTAGTTAGAAAAGACTGTGTACATATGTATGTTAAAGACTTTTTATATCCATAAAAAGTACTAAAATTTATACTAAAATTAGTATAGAGGGATACTAAAAAATTTAAAGAACAAACGACCACGGACCACCTGTTTTTGTTTGGTAGTAGCTCTAGCTCATTGTCTAAGTCTCGAGTCCACGATGCTCGATCGGTTGATGAAGACGGCACTGGACATTTCTATTTGATCTGTACGTCTGTGACCCATCAATGAACTAACGAACAATCCAGTCCAGTCCTCTCAATGCAGTACAATTAACTTCTGAATTCGATTCTGACACGTCACAAGAAACATCCCCTCAGAGTATCTCCAAAAACACTCTTCAAAGGCCAAATTTAGATAACTCTAAAAAAATATCTCTTCATATATTCTCCCTCTCTAATAGCATTCTCCATATCAAACTCTCTATTTTCTTTCTCCTATATTCTAATCATATTCTACGTAACTATCATAATAACAATCGTTTTTTTACCGGTAAATTTAAACAACTATATTTAAATGCGGGAATGAAATACACGAATTTTGTATGGAAAACCATTTTGGGAAGAAAAACCATTGACAGATGAAGGTTATATCATTATATAAGGGATGTTTATAATGAGACTTTCTTTTCTCTTCTTCTAGCCTTGATCTATTCTATGAATTATAGGTATATATTTAAAAAATTATATTAAGGACTTCGTGTAGAAGTAGAATTCCGAGTTGAAGTAGAAAATGAATTTGTATCACACTCAAACTCAATAAAGTTAGATATACGTCAGACACACGTCATCTCAACTATGCTTCGCCTCAGCCAGCGTGGCCCATTTTCTCAATGCCATCTCTTTTGATGTTAACCCTCGGCGTTGTTCATGCTGGTGCTAAAAAAAGGGCATTTTTGCAATTAGTTTTCAAGATGGCATTTTTAGAAATAGAATAAAAAATGCCAAACTAGGGGAAAAAATCTCCGCATTAGTCTGTGAAAAATAGAAAATTCTAGAAATTCTCTGATTAATCGAGAAACAAATTAACTAAAATATCTATGTTGGTCATTTGGTAGGATTAGGTTATAACAATGTATATTAATAAGGTATAGATATCGCATTGGTTACATTTGTACAAAAGTATAAGTATATTTTTAATTGAGAAAATTGGTTATTTGCCACTTTAAAGATTGACCCTTTGGATTATGATGCCAGTTGAGTCAATGACATATGGGGCCATCTGAGTCAATGAAATATGAGTCCAGTGGCAAATTTACGAAGTTACATGTTTGAAGTGGCAAATACCCAAATCCCTCATTTTTAATTATAGGCATTAGATTTACACATCAAATACAATTCAAAACTAGCCACACGTTTGTACGTACGGGCATTTACCCTAGCTGTCTTTGAACAAATTAGTAATGATTGGGTAGCATACTTCTTTTTTTTTCTTTTTCCAAAGGGATGTATCTGGTTAACGTAGACATATTTAAGCCTTAGCTAGCTAGAGTCCAGATCAAATCCCAGGAAATTCTTAAACGAAAACGATAGTTTGAGGTTACCTTCAATGTCGCCCCGTGCAGATGCTAGCTGCACGACACGTGTCGCTGGCTGGGTTGCTCGCTGGTTGTTCATGTCCAACCGCCGGTGCCTTCGCAAGGCAGGGGCGGTACCAGGGGGTGCCGGGTATGCCTCGGCACCCCCAAAAATTTTTGTAAAGTTGTATAAGATCACTTTTTTATTGTGCTAAATTTGTTTATTGAATTGGTTTTGATTTTGGTGGTTTGGGATTTTTAAGACCTTACAATTAGTTATATTGTGCTTTTAGCAAATTTCAAATATATGTGTCGGATTTGCGATATTATGAAATAATTGTAAAAAACTACAGAGTTATACGTGTAAAGTGTGCACCCCCAACAAAAAATTTCTAGTTCCGCCACTGTCGCAAGGTGAGCTTCGCACGGACACCGTCCCTGCTCGATCCTTCCCCTCCCGATCCCCTTGAAATGAATCGGGAAAGTTGGATCCAAGAATTTTCGAAAAACTTATAATATAAAACTTTTCAAATCATTGAACAACTTTCAAATTGGGGTTTTCAATGCGCACCAAAACTTTCAAATAAAAACTCTTGATTCACAGAAAAACTTTTAAATTGTAAACTTTCACTTGACACAAGAACTTATAAATTGGAAAATTTCAAACCTGAGACTGAAAATTTCAAATAAAAAAGAAACAAAGCAAAGCGGCGGTGCGACAGGCTTGACGGCAAGCAGGCCCGACAGAGTGCATGGCTCTTAGACGGCGGCATCAATTGCTTGGCCCAGCAAATGACGCGAGACTTGAGCTCCCGAGTCAATGGATAGGCTTTGTGCTTGATCGAATGGCTCGACAAGGAAGAAGTATGAGAGGAGAAGGGCAGGGTTTCAAAAACCGAATTTAAAAAACTGGTTCGAAATTCTGAAAACCGCAAAAACCGTTCGAAAACCATTAAAAACCGAAGAGTTAAGAAATCAAAAAAATTTGAAAAAAATAAAAACCGTTCGGTTTTTAACGAAAACAACAGTTTTTCACGAAAAACCAACCCGACCAGTTGAATGTTCTTTAAAAACGGTTTTGAGCGGTTTTCAATGAAAACCGCGGTTTTTCAACGGTTTTCGAACACATAAATTTTTTCAAAATTTTTAATTTTTTTTAATTAGATCGGTTTACCGAGCAGTTTTAGATCTCAAACCGGCTAAAGAAGGCCAAAACTACGGTTTTCAAGAGGTTTTCGCTAGTTTTAAAACCCCGAGAGGAGAGATGCATGTATTGTTCCACGTGGCGTGTGGCGGGAGGTTGTCCTCGAGAGAGGAGAGGGAGAGGCATGTGTTGTTCCACGTGGCATGTGGCCGGAGATTATCCTCACAAGAATAAGTTTGAGGGTAACCTCAAATTTTCATCCCCATTCGTAAAGAACTAGCAAAATTACTCAAGCAACAATGTATTTAGATATTAAAATATAATTGTCTTTGATATACAACTCTATTTTTCAATTATTGAAATACAATTGTATTTATTATATAACTCTATTTATATATGATTAATCTGCATTGTTATAATCTGACCCTACCAAAATAAGTGGTGAAGATACTTTCTTTGATATCTTTAGTTTACAATTCTACTTTCAATTATTGAAATACAATTGTATTTGTTATATATGATTAATCTGCATCGTTATAATCCGGCCTCACCAAAATAAATAGTAAAAATCCTTCTTTTTTTGATTAATATGAGAATTTTCTAGAATTTAGAATTATTATAGGATTTTTGCCCTTAAAATGAAGCAGGGCCTTGAATATCATCAGTTATGTGCGTGTGTGTATAATCCGATAAACTAATTTATGGTCGCTTGGCTCCGCTCATTTAAATGCGGGTGGGACAAAGCATGACACGTGGATGGACTGCACGGCTGAGGAGACAAATTTAGGGGCCTCCTAATTGAAGGATCGAGATGGCAAACAGAGGGGGGGTGAATGGTCGCAAATAAATTTTCCCCCAAAATACTCCGACTAAAACCTCGAAAGGATCGCGCAAAGAAAATCGTGAAAAACCCGAAAAACTAGACAACTATGTGTACCCCTAGCATGCATGGATGAGTTCCATAGATTTGAGTCACAATTCTGGTTGTCTAGTGTCCAAATCAAGAAGGAATCAAATCTATCCTTGCTTTTAGAAAAGATCAATTCAAATCATAAAAGCCACTTTTAGAAAAGCAAAAGCAGAAATTTCAGAAACTGTCTTCATTTTGAACAGGAGTTTGGTGGGTCTCTGCTGCTCAAGAAATTATGAGAAATTTTCTTCTTGTGAGCAGATGAGTCGTAAAGAACTCTACCAAATTTCACTTCAAAAGACCTTACAGAAAATTCATCAAAAATCAAAGAGCACAGTCAGTCAGGAACTTCGAGCAGAGAGTTTAGGGCTCGGTTTTCACCTCATGGCGCCCAAACAGTGCATCAAGTGAACTCCAAAATTTTTATACAGATGTATATAGGAGTCCCGCACAATCTCCAACAAGAATCACTCAAAAATGATTTTTCTATATTTTTTGAAAATCAAACACTAACTGCTGCGCTTGAAAAACAAGTTCTGGACAGAGTTGAAACTTGAAAGAAAAGATGATCTCTACTCAATCAAAGAGTGCAAAAGAGATGTAAAACCATATGAACACACTCAAAACATCCAAGATCAGCATTTAGAAGGAGGAGGCAAATCCAAATTGCATGAATGTAGATTATGGAAAGTAAATGCGTAAAGTAAATGCTGAATTTAAATTGCGTAAAAGTAAAGACATAATGTAAATGCGAATTTAAATTCACAATAATGTAAAGAAATTTCTTTGTATTTCTGGTGGGAAGGTTTACAAAACCTCACTTCATGTGAGCAAAGCTCAAAGGAGCAACTCAAAACCTTCAAGGGGAGGAGGCCACCCCTCCACCCCTATTTATACTACTCTTGGGCCACCTACCACTCTTGGATGAGTCCCTCAACCCTAGGACACTCATCTAAGAGCTAGGATTAACCCACTTACACAGCCATGCAAGGGCTAACCCAAAACCCACACACATACCGGGTTTTCTTGCACGGTTTTCAAAGCATACTGCCTAGACCCGCTAACCTATCAACTAGACCGCAATCCAACGGCCCTCATTGACCCACGTGTAGGATCGAGGCGCACCAAGAGGGGGTGAATTGGTGCAAACTAACACCTAAAACTTATTTTTTTGGTTTTAATTTGAATAGTAGATCAAGACAAATACGCATGCATAAATATAAATTAATCTGCTAGAGAAAGAAAAGCAGATCAAATACCGAACTCATACTTACTCAATAGTTGAAACGGATACATGAGTTCCTTTTACAATGATGCTCATCTCTCTCTCTCGATCTCTGATTTTTCTCTCTCAGACTTTGAAGCGCCAATCACTTTGTAGCATTGCGCTCTGTAGCTCCAAATCCCTTCGCTGGTCGCTGATCTCTTTTCTTCGCTACCGCGTCTCGAAGTCTTCGTGTTCTCCCGATTTCCCCACGGAGCTCCTGTCGCTGCGCTCTCTTTCTTTCTCTCTGTGCCGCTCATCTTTTCTCTGCGGCTCGCTGCCTTTATTCCTCGCCAAGCATGCTCGCTCATCCGCTTTGAACACGGAATCCACGGGACCCGCCAAGGAAAGCGACAACAAGTATAACTCGGACACGACTCCATCCTAATTTCTTAACCCTAATTACGGCCCAATTACATAAAGCCCAATACATGCACACAGCCCAAAACTCATACATATCCATACGAGCGGCCCACCGCCAGACTCGCATGATTCACTCGTCAGACGCCCACTGGCCGTCACCTCGCGTCGTCCAAGCTGCGTGAACCTCTCGCATCCCAACTCGCTGCACCACCGCGACTTTCGCGTCTTGCGCCTCGCGACTGCGATTTCGCTGCCACTGCACCTCTGCGACCTCGCGTCTTTGCTACCGCACCTCTGCGACCTTCGCGTGTGCTTCTCTCGGATTCTGGCGCCACTGGCGGATTCTCCTCGACATGCGGTGTACATACGCTTACGTGCACTGCATACGCGAACGCGTGCATCTCGCGTCCTGCGTTGCACTTACTTGCTGTTACGCATCTCTGTCTAAATAAAACAAACTCTCGCGAGACCTTGTTTCATAACAAATATTGTTGTCACATAAATCATCACATATATATTAAATTGTTGTCAAATTAATCATCACAATATAAATTTCGCAAATGGAACTAACAATCTCCCCCTTGATGAGTGATTTGACAACACACAAATAATCCATAATTTTTATCAACAATCTTCCCTTTGATTATCATTCAATAACTCCCCCTTAATAATCTCAGTCTAAGCACATTATTTCTCCCCCTTTGGCAAAACACACATCAAGGATGAATGAAAAATGCTATTGGAGCAATAGATAATTGAAATAAATCCATACATTCAGAATATATCATGAGCAATCGAGTTAAATAAAAGATACAAATACCCATGCAACATCTATTCCAATAAAAAGTAGTAGAAAGGAACATTTAAACATCTTGAAACCTTCCACTAGAACATACCTCGTTCAACTCACAAATCAAAGTAAGCATTTCATTCATATATAAGCAAATGTCAGGACTGCATAATAATTTTTTGTGTAGCATAAGCAAGAACCTTTCTTCAAGATTTTAGAAGGTTATACATAATCATTTTACTCCACCCAGTCACTCATACCACAGGTATTTGTCTAGTATGCCCATAACATTTGTTCACTTTGTACCACTTTGAGGTACTCTTTTTTTCTCTCTCTCTTTTTTCGCATCCACTTTGAGGAAGATTTTTTCTTCTTTTTTTTTGTATATGACTACCCCGATTTTTCGAGTTTATAGTCATGAGCTTGTCATAGGAACATGTTTTCTTGGGCATATGTCGACTACTACCATGGTATTAGAAAGTAATGGAAGTAACTTATATTTAGCATAACCCACTAAATCTTGAGTACTAGAGAACACTCATGATATCATTAATTGTGATTTTAGCAAGTCTCCAATACTGCTCAGTAAAGAATAAAAATGCCCAACATTGAATAAGTAAGGAACTTGATCATGAACCATGGGGAATAGATAGTCTAAAGTCACTTGCTACATACCACTATCAAGAACAGATGTCGACAGATATTTACATATAAATAGATTTTTAAAATGTATTGCTCATAATACTTCTAAATAAATGTATCTATTTCAACACAAATGAATATGCTCCCCCTCAATTGTTGCATATACATCACATTATTTGAATGAATGATACACAATTCTCCTTATAATCTTGCAAGCTCAAAAAAAGTGCCAAAGGTTTAGTGAAGACGTTTTTTTTTTCGTACACAATTGCAATAGAACTTTTCTCCACATGATCTCGAATAAAAAGATATCATATAATTTTATCACTAGCAAAATCAGCATAAGAATAACCAATAAGTTGTAAATGAGAGTCATAAGAGTATCAAGGCTAAAAGCATATGTACCTTGTTGAATTCATTGGTATCAAGTTCAAAATTCGTTGTTGGTGTAGGCTCATCATCTCTTTTTGTCATCTACAAACCTGCACTTTGCAAAACAGTTCTAGCATAGGGGCTAGACTCATCATCAGCAATATCATATGATCCCTCGAGTCAGTTAGTCTCAACATTAAACACATTATCACTATCCTTCACAATTTCTAGACTTGGAAACAATTTTTAATCTTAGGTCATGAGTCATGAACAATCCAAATCAATTAGCCACCAGTTTCCAAGTCATTTATCTTTATTCTAAAATGGGAGAAAATGTTTAGGTACCCACACTTTTGATACCTTACTGTTTTTTATTGAATTTGTTGGAATCCATGTTGTTTTTGCACTAAATGACTCAACTGGGCTTCTTGTTCGATATGCATTATATAAAGGTGAAATGCCCAAAGTTGCTTGCTGTTTTTGAGGAGTTTTAGGTTTAAAATCAACATTTTTCCTTTGCTGGAAATTAATTTTATTAGCCTCAAAACAATGTGTAGGATGCGCAAAATAATTTCTAGCAATATGACCGTTCCTACCACAATTGTAGCACTTCACATTATGAAAATTGTTCCAAAATTTTGGACCTAAATTAGCATAGCAATTGGTTTTAATATGTCCAAGTTTTCAACAATTAAAATATTTTTTCACAATTTTATTTTCAGATTTAGCTTTTGAGGTAGTAACATGCAAATTGGAATTCTCCTTAGCTAACGGACTTTGAAAGCAAGAATTTTAATGTATCCTAGACCTTCTTTCATGAAAGAGCATTTTGATGTATCTAGGATCATTTTCAAGTTTTTCTCACCATTTGTCATTTTTTCCAAAGACATTTTCAAGTAACTGTTTTCCTTAGCAAGATCAGGACATCTATTGCATAAAAATGTGTAAGCACGCTTTTCAAGTTCAATTAATTTTCTTCTAATTCCAGCAAGGTCCTCACAAGAAAATTCTTTTGCTAACTTATTTACATCATCCTCTAAATTTGAGCAATTTTTTACCAAAGAATTTTTTAAGGAATCTACCTCTTTTTGCAAAATAGGACAATTGTCACATGTTGAAGAACTAGATTTCAGTAAAGCATTCTCACTCCTATAAAATTCACATGACTCACAAGAGGCATTCTCAAGATCAAAAATTTTATTTTTCAAAATTTCACAAGATTTGCATGGTTTTTCAAGTTTCATTTTCAGTTTTACACAAGATTCACATTTATCATCCTTGTTACTAGTGGTGGAAAGAAGCACATCATTTTCCAATTTTAATGCTTTATACTTCTTCATCAATGCATTTGAAATTCTCTCTTGTGCACGAAAAGCTTTAAAAATTTCAGACTTAGTTACCTCATTGTCGTTGTCGATGTCCTCATCATCATAGTCTTCATCATCGTCGTCCTCATTGTCTATGTTCCTCCCCATAAGACATAAATCAGCAATATCATCGTCATCCTTTCCAAGACATGCCAATGGATCATCCTCATCACTATCACTTGAGAGATCAAGCTCCTCCGCCATCTTCAATAATGTTTTATGAAGTACATGCTTCATCTTCTTACCTGAAAATTTACTTTTGCGAAAAGAACTAGACTTCTTGTTAGCAAGCTTGGGACAATCACTTTTATAATGACCAAATTCATCGCACTCAAAGCATTGTATTGCACTAAGATCACTTCTTCCTTTTCGAAAACCTTTTTCATTATTCTTTGAAAATTTTGTTCTTAAGGTTTTGTTTACTCTTTTAGACAGAAGTGAGAGCTCATCAAAATCCATATCATCAATGTCTTTTTCTTTTTCAACAGTGGCTAAAGCAATGGAAGAATCATTAGAAAGATCATTATTAAATTGACTCATACTCATCTCATATGTCATCAATGAACCAATTAAAGAATCCAGTTTCAAAGAGCTCAATTCCTTAGACTCATTTATTGCAGTCACTTTAACATGCCAAATTTTTTGATCTAGAGACCTAAGCAATTTTCTACATTGATCTTCTTGTGACACACTTTTCCTAGGGCGAAAGTTTATTAACAAGTTCATTAAAGCGAGTACCAAAATCTTTAATCGTCTCCTGTGGTTCATCTTAAATAGCTCATACTCACGTGTGTACAATTCAATTTTAGCATTTTTAACTTCATTAGTCCCTTCATGAATAATCTCTAAAGAATACCAAATTTCATGAGCGAGTTGTCAAAGTAGAAATCCTATTAAATTCATCTCTAGATAATGCACCATAAAAATAACTCATGGCTTTTTGATTCAAGGTGTAAAGCTCTTTTCTTCCTTAGTGATGATATTTTCAGGTTTTACATATTTTGTAGATACAATTTCCCATAATTCATACCCTTGAGATTTCAAAAATGACTCCATGCGAACTTTCCAATAAGGGTAATCATCACCACTAAAAACAGGAGGTTTAGACAAAGAAAAAGATGCAACATGCGCCATGCTTTTAATTGTTAAATTAAATCTAAAGCAACCCTGCTCTGATACCAATTGTAGGATCGAGGCGCACCAAGAGGGGGGTGAATTGGTGCAAACTAACACCTAAAACTTATTTTTTTTGGTTTTAATTTGAATAGTAGATCAAGACAAATACGCATGCATAAATATAAATTAATCTGCTAGAGAAAGAAAACAGATCAAATACCAGAACTCATACTTACTCAATAGTTCGAAACGGATACATGAGTTCCTTTTACAATGATGCTCATCTCTCTCTCTCTGATCTCCTGATTTTTCTCTCTCTGTACACTGTAGCGCCGAATCACTGTAGCATTGCGCTACTGTAGCTCCAAAATCCCTTCGCTGGTCGCTGATCTCTTTTTCTTCGCGCTGACGTCTCGAAGTCTTCGTGTTCTCCTGATTTCCCCACCGGAGCTCCCTGCTGCTGCGCTCTCTTTCTTTCTCTCTGTGCCGCTCATCTTTTCTCTGCGGCTCGCTGCCTTTTATTCCTCGCTTCGCATGCTCGCTCATCCGTTTGAACACGGAATCCACCCGGGACCCGGCCAAGGAAACAGCAACCGAGTATAACTCGGACACGACTCCATCCTAATTTCTTAACCCTAATTACCTGGCCCAATTACATAAAGCCCAATACATGCACACAGCCCAAAACTCATACATATCCATACGAACGGCCCACCTGCCGCACTCGCATGATTCACTCGTCTGTACGGCCCACTGGCCGTCACACTGCGTCGTCCAACTGCGTAGACCTCTACGCATCCCAACTCGCTGCACCACCCGCGACTTTCGCGTCTTTCGCGCCTCGCGCCTGCGATTTCGCGTGCACTGCACCTCTGCGACCTCGCGTGCTGCTTTGCACCTCTGCGACCTTCGTGTGCTTCTCTCGGATTACGCGCCACTGCGCTGATTCTCCTCGACATGCAGTGTACATCCGCCTACGTCACTTCATACGCCGCAACGTGCATCTCGCGTCCTGCGTTGCAGCACTTACATTGTTCGCGGCTGCATCTCTGTCACAAATAAAACAAACTCTCGCAGTACCTTGTTTCATAACAAATATTGTTGTCACATAAATCATCACATATATATTAAATTGTTGTCAAATTAATCATCACAATATAAATTTCAAAATGGAACTAACAATCTCCCCTTGATGAGTGATTTGACAACACACAAATAATCCATAATTTTTATCAACAATCTTCCCTTTGATTATCATTCAATAACTCCCCCTTAATAATCTCAGTCTAAGCACATTATTTCTCCCCCTTTGGCAAAACACACATCAAGGATGAATGAAAAATGCTATTGGAGCAATAGATAATTGAAATAAATCCATACATTCAGAATATATCATGAGCAATCGAGTTAAATAAAAGATACAAATACCCATGCAACATCTATTCCAATAAAAAGTAGTAGAAAGGAACATTTAAACATCTTGAAACCTTCCACTAGAACATACCTCGTTCAACTCACAAATCAAAGTAAGCATTTCATTCATATATAAGCAAATGTCAGGACTGCATAATAATTTTTTTGTGTAGCATAAGCAAGAACCTTTCTTCAAGATTTTAGAAGGTTATACATAATCATTTTACTCCACCCAGTCACTCATACCACAGGTATTTGTCTAGTATGCCCATAACATTTGTTCACTTTGTACCACTTTGAGGTACTCTTTTTTTCTCTCTCTCTTTTTTCGCATCCACTTTGAGGAAGATTTTTTTTTACTAAACTCCCCATTTTAAGGTTTAAGGGCTGGTTTAGGGGCTTTGCTGGAGATGCTCTAATAGTTGTTCTTGTTATGAGATAAGAACTCTAAACCGTATTTAGTTTAGACTCTATCTCTTTATGGTGTGGTCGAATCCGAACTCCTCTTTCATACTGCTATATATATCGGATGCTTTCTATTGTAAAAGGATGAATCGATAAAGCGAGAGAGTATTCCACCCCTACATTGTGTGTTCCTGTGTTCTTGCTCTTGTGATCGTGACGACGATTTCTGTGATTGATTGCGGGGAATCGACTACGTTTCACAACAGTTCTCTTAAATGTAAAACCAAACTCGAAATGCAGTGGTTATCACATACAACATTCTTGCTTCAGCCCTCAGGTTGTGTGTTCATCAATTTTCAGAGTCGAAATTTTTCGATTTGAATTTTTTCGAGGTGAAACTTTCTATTTTGAAATTTTTTAAAGTTGAAACTTTCCGATTTGAAATTTTTCGACTTAAATTATAAATCCAAACTTTTCAAGTCAAAAGTTTTTTTGAATCAAAACTTTTCAAACCGAAATCTTTTGAATCGATAGTTTTATGAGTTGAAACTCTTTGATTTGAAAATTTTCACGTGAAACTTTCCGACTTGAAACTTTCTTATTTCAAATTTTTTGATTTAAAACTTTTCGTTTTGGAACTTTTCGATTTAAAATTTTTCGAGTTGAAACTTTCTAATTTGAATTTTTTATTTAAATTTTTTGAGTTGAATTTTTGGGTTGAAACTTCCTATTTAAAATTTTCAAAGTTTAAGTGTGTTAATTTTAAATTTTTATGTTAGAGACGGAAGAAGTGGGGGGGATGAGTAGGGGAAAGGGAAGAGGGATAGATGGAGAAGATGCCACATAGCATCCTAGGGAGATGATACATGGTATCTGCCCATCTAGTCTGTTGAAAGAAAGGTTTAGGCTGGTGAGGACGGTGAGATTGACCAGGGACATGGGGATGGCACCAGAGAGGGAGTTGTAGGAGAGGTCCAGGGTGTTGATGCTGATCAGCTTGCCAAATGTGTCTGGAATAGCGCCTTGGAATAGGTTGCTTGAAAGATTGAGATAGATTAGCATTTCGAGATGCCCGATCGAAGCCGGTAGGCTACCATGCAACCTGTTGGCTGAAAGATTCATTTGGACGATCATTTTCGGGTTCGCGAGTTCAGCTGGCAGAGAGCCAATCAAGGAGTTGCGAGACAGGTCGAGCTGCAGAAGGTTTTTGTTGCTCCATAAGCTTGGTGGTATGCTGGACGAGAGCATATTGCGTGACAGCTTCAGAATTCGCAGTTGCAAGCTCAGGTTGCCGATGCTGTCCGGTATTGGACCAACCAAGTTATTAGCATCGAGGCTCAGTTGTTGTATGTTGCGGAACCTGCCGACTTCTCTTGGTATGCTGCCAGTCAGGTTGTTCCTAGAGAGGTCAAGCAGCTGAAGATTTTCCATACTTGTGATAGGTACCGGGATTCTCCCGGTTAGTTGGTTCTTACGGAGATCTAACATGTAGAGTTTGCTTAGATTTGACAGCACGGGAGGCACGCTGCCGGTAATTTGATTCTCACACGCCGAGATGAATTGCAGCCCTGTCAGGTTTCCCAGGCACTGTGGGAGGGTCCCTGTGAAGGAATTCCTGCATATCTGGAGCTTCTGCATGTTGGTACATTGGCAAAGAGCACTAAGAAAGTTGAGATTGCCTTCAAGGAAATTCCATATGATGCCGAAGTAAGAGAGATCTTTCAGGTTCCCCAATGTCGCGGGTACTTGCCCCGTCAGGTTGTTATATGACATTTCTAATAATGTAATGGCTGACATGTTACCGAGAGACGATGGGATTTCGCCGTTCAGGAGATTGTTCCCGAGGTTTAGCCAGTCAAGCCGCGTTAACCGTCCTAGCTCCGGCGGTATCTCCCCCTCCAGCAAGCACTGAAACATGTCCAAGCTAACAAGTCCCGTGATGTTGCCCAACTCTGCTGGTATCTTACCAACAAGGCGATTCATGCCAAGGTAGATGGTGGTGAGGCGTTGCAGCGCCCCTAGCCATTCCGGTACGGTTCCACCCAAGTAGTTATAAGATAGAGAGAGACTAGTGAGGTGCAAACAATTGGCCAGCCCCGAAGGAATCGTCCCGGTGAATTGATTATAGGATAGCCACAGGTTCTCCAGTAACATGGCTCTACTCCCGTTGCCGGCCGCGGATGGGATGACTCCGGAGAAGTTGTTTTTGGTAACGCTCAGCGTTTGGAGAGTGGACACATTGAGCAGGGTTGGCGGCAGGGGACCGGACAAGCCGTTCTCGTCCATGACAATGGCGGTGACCTTGGGCAAGAAGCTAATAGCCACCGGGATGCCTCCTGAGAGGCTGTTGTACCCGAGGTTCAGGTACCTTAGCTCCGTCGTGCTGTTGAATAGCCGCTCCGGTATGGGCCCTGCCAAGTCGTTGTTCCGAAGGCTTAGGAGCCGGAGGCTGCGCAGCGTCTCCGGTGCCTCTGGGCCTCCTGGGGGGATCGGGATCCCTCCGGTGAGGTTGTTGAGGCTCAAGTCGAGGCTCTCGATCCCGGTGACGTTGTAGATGGTGGTAGGGATAGCGCCGGACAGGCGATTCCCCGAAAGGTCCATGGATCTAAGGCGGGGCAACCGGCCGAGGTCGGCGGGGATGGGACCGGCGAGGTCGGTATTGCTGAGGTTGAGGAGGGAGAGGAAGGAGAGGTTACCGAGCTGAGGTGCGAGGTTGCCGCCGAGCCGCACGCCAGGTAGCACCAGGGCGGTGACCAACTCCCGACGGCGGTGGTGCCTGCTGCATGACACGCCAACCCAGCTGCACAGAGGGGCTTGGGCTGTCCAGTTGCTGCGCAGGACGCCGAGCGGGTCAGAAATCCGGGCCTTGAACGCCAGCAGCGTCGCCATGTCGGAGGAGTTGCTGGGTAACGCCGAGACGGCCGTGTTTGCAGACGAGATGGCCACTAGTACCAAAGCTGCCGCGGCAAAGCGCGCCTGGAGCGCCATAGGTACGGTGCGCAGTAGCCGCTAGCTATCTCCCGGATGTTTCTACGATAAATAAGGAGAAACAAGAGCTCGGATGACTGATTACTGTTTATCTTATCAGACGTCTTTTGTAATATTTTTTTCCTACGCTTGCAACATTTTTTGCCGACGCATGCAACATTTTTTTGAATGCTTGCAACATCCATTTACTGTAGCGCATTTCACTGTTTGTTGGTGAAAAATGTTTTCACGCGGTGTAAAAAAATGTTGCACACGCATAAAAAAAATGTTGCAATGTATCCGAAAATTTCGGACGTCCGGGCACAAGTAATTTGGTAAATAACATCTAAATTTTGGACTATTGGATTGAATGACCCAACCATTAGATAAAAAGCCCGTTAGTGAGTAGATCAAATCTCACCAATCTTAAGTAGATCAAACGGCGTACATTTTGGATGATTTTTTAACATAAAACATCCAGCTGATGTTTAAGAGTGGCATTTTAGCGAGGGACAATCTTAGGGGTGGCATTTTCACAATTTTTTTGCATCTCTCCATCCTCTCTCTAAGAGAGACCTAGGGAAATTTGTAAAGAGACTGTAACGTGTCTCTAGCACCCTCGTAGATAAACAAGTAACCCGACTAACCATCTCTTTCTTACATTACAAATTGCTTATCCTTGTATTGTAATTCTTACAAGTAGTACACAACATGTCTTAAACATCTTAAAGAATGTTTCTAATTAATAAAAAATGCCTCAAATAACGTCTTCACAGTATAACGTTGATTTAGAAGCATGTAAAATAATATCTATATGATTTTTGTTTTGACAATTTATAAATGTCTCTACGGTTCACATTCTATGTTATTTATCCAAAATATCTCAAAATAATGTCTTTACATTTAAGACATCTTCTAAAATATGACAAAAATGTCTTTACAATATGTTATGTCAATTCATAGAGACAAATAAAAAAAAGTCTACAGTAAAGTGTCTCTACATAAGATTTTTTTAGTGTAGTTAGAAAAGACTGTGTACATATGTATGTTAAAGACTTTTTATATCCATAAAAGTACTAAAATTTATATTAAAATTAGTATAGAGGATACTAAAAATTTAAAGAACAAACGACCACGGACCACCTGTTTTTGTTTGGTACTAGCTCTAGCTCATTGTCTAAGTCTCGAGTCCACGATGCTCGATCGGTTGATGAGGACGGCAGTGGACATTTCTATCTGATCTGTACGTCTGTGACCCATCAATGAACTAACGAACAATCCAGTCCAGTCCTCTCAATGCAGTACGATTCACTCACTAGTCACTAGCATTAATTAACTTCTGAATTCGATCCTGACACGTCACAAGAAACATCCCCTCGGAGCATCTCCAAAAGGCACGTAGATTCCCTGCTGTTATGATGTCTGCCGTTGGGTCACTGACGTGTGGGCCTAAGGCGATGTGGAGGGCCCACACGTCGGTGACCCAACGGCAGACATTAAAACGGCAGAGGATCCGTTTCCCTCCAAAAACACCCTTCAAAAGTCAAATTTAGAAAACTCTAGAAAAAAATATCTCTCCATATCTCCCCCCTCTGCAATAGCACTCTCCATATCAAACTCTCTATTTTCTTTCTCCTATATTCTAATCATATTCTACATAACTGTCATAATAGCAATCGTTTTTTTACCGGTAAATTTAAACAACTATATTTAAATGCGGGAATGAAATACACGAATTTTGTATGGAAAACCGTTTTGGGAAGAAAAAT
The DNA here is from genome assembly GCA_036346375.1 of Guadua angustifolia. Classification (NCBI taxonomy): domain Eukaryota; kingdom Viridiplantae; phylum Streptophyta; class Magnoliopsida; order Poales; family Poaceae; genus Guadua; species Guadua angustifolia. Next base: position 69,417 of record JAYEVE010000235.1, on the reverse strand, counting down.
CATTGACAGATGAAGGTTATATCATTATATAAGGGATGTTTATAATGAGACTTTCTTTTCTCTTCTTCTAGCCTTGCTCTATTCTATGAATTATAGGTATATATTTAAAAATTATATAAAGGACTTGTTGTAGAAGTAGAATTCGAGTTGGAGTAGAAAATGAATTTATATCACACTCAAACTCAATAAAGTCAGATATACATCAGACACACGTCATCTCAACTATGCTTCACCTCAGCCAGTGTGGCCCATTTTCTCAATGCCATCTCTTTTGATGTTAACCCTCGGCGTTGTTCATGCTGGTGCTAAGAAAAAGGCATTTTGCAATTAGTTTTCAAGATGGCATTTTTAGAAATAGAATGCAAAATGCCAAAATAGGGAAAAAATCTCCGCATTAGTCTGTAAAAATAGAAAATTCTAGAAATTCTCTCGATTAATAGAGACAAATTAACTAAAATATCTATGTTGCTCATTTGGTAGGATTAGGTTATAACAATGTATATTAATAAGGCATAGATATCGCATCGATTACATTTGTACAAAAATATAAGTATATTTTTAATTATAGGCATTAGACTTACACATCAAATACAATTCAAAACTAGCCACACGTTTGTACGTACGGGCATTTACCCTAGTTGTCTGAACAAATTAGTAATGATTGGGTAGCATACTTCTTTTTTTTCTTTTTCCAAAGGGATGTATCTGGTTAACGTAGACATATTTAAGCCTTAGCTAGCTAGAGTACAGATCAAATCCCAGGAAATTCTTAAACGAAAACGATATTTTGAGTTTACCTTCAGTGTCGCCCCCGTGCTGAGATGCTAGTTGCACGACACGTGTCGCTGGCTGGGTTGCTCGCTGGTTAGACTATCTCCGTGAGTATCCTTCGATCTCCAAATCCTTCACAGACAGATCCCAAACACTCCAACAAATTCCCTTCACGGTTCCTTTCGGAAAGGATTTGGAGAGAGAATCTCTTCAGAAAAGAATTCTCTCTCCAATCCCTATACAAAACCTTTCGAGGGGATACTGCTGGAGATGATGGGAATAAAGAGAATGAATATGGGGAAAGAAATAAGGAAAGAGAAAGGAATAAAGAGAAATTGCTAGAGATAGTCTTATTCACGTTCAACCGCCGGTGCCTTCGCAAGGTGAGCTTCGCACGGACACCGGCCTCCCTGCTCAATCCTTCCCCTCTCGATCCCCTTGAAAAGAATTGGGAAAGTTGGATCCAAGAACTTTCGAAAAACTTATAATATAAAACTTTTCAAATCATTGAACAACTTTCAAATTGGGGTTTTCAATACGCACCAAAACTTTCAAATAAAAAACTTTTAGATTCTAAACTTTCACTTGACACAAGAACTTTTAAATTGGAAAATTTCAAATAAAAAAAGAAACAAAGCAAAACGGCGGTGTGACAGTGCTCGACGGCAAGCGGGCCCGACAGGAGTGCACGGCTCTCGGACGGTGACCGTGGTGCTTGGCCCCAAGCAGCAGCGGCAGACTTGAGCTCCCAGAGTCAGTGGATAGGTTTGAATTTTTTTGAGGTGAAACTTTCTAATTTGAAATTTTTTTAAGCTGAAACTTTTAATTTGAATTTTTCTGGTTAACATTTTTTGACTTAAATTTTAAATAAAAAATTTTCAAACCAAAAGTTTTTTGAATCAAAATTTTTCTAACCAAAATCTTTTGAGTCAAAAGTTTTATGATTTGAAACTTTTCAATTTGAAAATTTTTGAGTGAAACTTTCCGACTTGAAACTTTTCGAGTCAAAATTTTTTGATTTAAAACTTTTTATGTTGAAACTTTCCGAGGTGAAACTTTTCGAGTTGAAACTTTCTAATTTGAAATTTTTTGATTTAATTTTTTTAGTTGAATTTTTTTGGGTTGAAATTTCCTATTTAAAATTTTCAAAGTTTAAATGTGTTAATTTTAAATTTTTATGTTAGAGAGGGAAGAAGTGGGTGGGAGAAATGAGTAGGGAGGGGAAAGGGAAGAGGGATAGATGGAGAAGATGGCACGTAACATTCTAGAGAGGTGATTTTAAATTTGTTAGTTTGAGATTAACCATAAAATAGTTATGCTCCACAGGAATTTCAAATAAAATTGCTCAACACCCACATAAACGGAGAAATTAGTGTGTTACAATTGGGACCTTAACAAATAGAGGGGAACACACAGTTCAGAATCAAATACAAGAGAACACACCGTCTCGAACAATCAATCCTATGGATGGAAGGTATTGCTCACATATCATTATGCATGTAACGTGCAACTCGCCAAAATACTAATCTTTGGCCTGTCATGAGCATCATAATAACAGACGTCTTTACCGTTAAATTAACTGCATGGATTATTTGCTCGATGGAACATGCAGACACTAATTAATCAAGGTCGTAAAGAAATAACTACTTAACCTGCAGGCGATCCATGTATGTCTGGTTTCTGACAGTCACATGTAAACATCCTTGATTTTCTGCAGCCTAGCAACCACATCTTTTTGTTGGGTTGATCTCGTACGGCTCGGTCAAAGACCGAGTCCGTACCCGTATCTGCGCCCTGATCGGGGGCGCAACAACCTCACTGGTTGCGTTCCCCTGTCACACCCGCGCTACATATGAAGAGGGACTAGGTCGGCACGCGAACCAACGTCGCTGTGACTACTGGAGCCCCACATACATCCTAGAACCGATCTAAACCCTAGCGCGTGGAAGTGATGGGAAGGACGCTGCCGCTCGTCACCGACCGCTCCGGGCTTTCCTCTATGAACCCCGGCGCCCTAAGCACTGCTACGGCTCAAGCCCAGACGCGCTCCAATCTCCCGAAGGCCTAGACCTCACCATGACTTCGAGATCAAACGGCAATGGAGGAAACACCGAAGGTATGGACCTAATGCTCCTAGATCTAGTGGTTAGTGATGAAGGGGAAGGTCCTAGACACCCTAGAAATTCTATCAATGGTATCAGAGCACCGGTTTTACCCAAACCCTAACCCTAGAAGTGTTGAAACCTTCGGGTTAGTTTCGTCCGTAGAAATTAGAAGGAGAGGATGAAGAACTCTAGCGAAGAACTTTAGATAAGAACTTTAGATCGTGATTCCTTTTGGAATTTGTGAAACTCTAGTGTTTTTCCCCAAAAATCCCCAAGAACCGAATCATAGAAAATCAAAGAAAAGAAGGGAGTAGACCTACCTGGCCTCCCATACTCGTCGTCGTGACGAGGAAGCTCCGCCGCTGCGTGCGTCGCGGTGCCGGTGCGCGTGCAGTCGCCTCGCCTCCATGCTCCACGGGAGTTCGCGCGCGGCCAAGGGGCACCGCCACCAGGCCGCTTGACGGCGGCGCGTCAACCCTAGGGTGACGGCGCGCGACCGCAAGGGCCATGGCGGCGCCGCTCCTCCGTCTCTTCGCTCTCTCTCTCTCTCTCTCGCCTTGCGCGCTTCGAGAGATGAAGCGGACGGGAGAGCGAAGAGCAAATGAAATTAGGGTTTTGGGGGCTTCGAAATTTTTGGTGTTTTTATTCCGTGCTGAAGAGCATCTCGTCCGTTCATTGGAGATCAATGGCGCAGATCGATGCGGTTCGGCTGGGCTGGCTTTAGGCCCAGGCGGGAAGGAGGTGCGCCGGCCTAGGCCCAAGTTGGCTTGGCCTGGTGCTCGGTCGCCCGAAGTGGAATTTTGGGCCGAATTTCGGCCATGAACAGTGATCGTGCACAGTAAAAGTTTTTTGATTTAATTTTTTTGCTGTGAAGAAATAGTTTAAATGCTGAATTAAGTTGTATTTCCGCTGCAAGTTTAAGTTTTTCTTTTCTCTGATTAAATTGAAACCAATGTGGATATTTAATTAGAGAAAGTAGTAAATGAGATGTTTTATAGTATTTCACATATGGTAATTTTATTTTCTGACCAACGTTGAAAATAAATTTGCCATGACCATGTTAAGTATGATAGAAAGTTTGAATAAAGTGTGCTCTATTCTAATACTGCCCAACGGTGTTTTAGAAATAGATCAGTCTTTATTAAAGTTGAGAGCATGTTTAATTGACCAACGTTAATTTATTCATGCCAAAGTTTATATTTTTTAGTTTACTGATTAAATTCTTGTTTCATTTCCGAAGCTTTTCCAGCTAAGATCGCCAATTCCATAAGCGTCTTTCAAGGGCTTGAAAAGTTGAACGGCAACAATTACTCCTCATGGAGAGAGAACTTGAACTTGGCCATGGCTATGGCTGAGATAGATTATGCCCTGCTCCATCCAAAGCCTGTGGCACCGGTTCGCGTAAGTGGGACCTGAAGTCGCAAGTAATCTTTGCTGCGAATTGTCGTATAGTATTGAGAAGGGAAAGTGGGACAACTCAAATAGAAAATGCCTCATAGTGATCAAGGGCACCATTATTGAGTCCATAAGGAGCAATCCCAGACTGTACAGATGCTACACAGGATCTGAAGAAAATAGAAGAGCAATTTAACGGATCCCACCAAGGCCTATGCAGGCACATTAATCAAGAAACTTGTCAATGACAAGTATGATGGATCTGGGAGGCAAGAATGGACCGTGCATTAGAGAGCATATTCTCAAGATGACTAACATGGCTCACTCTCTCACGTCCTTTGATATGCCTTTAAAGAATGATTTCATAGTCCATCTTGTACTGGTTTCATTACCAAAAGAATTTGAGACTTTTGTTGTAAATTACAACATTAGTGAAGAAAAGTGGTCTATTGAAAAGTGCATTGCTATGTGTGTCCAAGAAGAAGAAAGATTAAAGGCACAAAGAGCTTAAGAGCTGAATCTAGTTAAGCATTCTCAGAAGAAAAAGAATTATTTTCAGATTCAGAATAAGCCAAATTTCAAGAAAGGTAATTATCAAAAGGGCAATTATCAGCAGAAAAGGTTCACTAATTTTGAGAAGAGTGAACACTCAAATGGAGGGCAAAACTCTAATGGAGGACATGTTTCCAGTGGACAGGGTCCTAGGCCTCCACCAGAGCACATAGACCCAAACACCTGCAGGCGCTGCCATCAGAAAGGGCATTGCATGAAGGATTGTGTTCTGTTCCTCAAGTGACTGAACAAAAGAGGTAAAGATCAAGTTACATTTATAAATGAATCCTTGTATATAGATTCACCAACTAGTACTTGGTGGATAGATTCTGGTACAACTGTTCATGTTGCAATTCTATGCAGGGATTCCGTACGAGGAGGATCCTACAAAGAGGAGAAAGTGGAATTAGAGTGGCAAATGGAGTTGAAGCTGATGTGGAAGCCATTGGAGATCTTCCCTTAGAGTTGGGTGGCGGCTTCATACTCCATTTGCGTGATGTTTTATTAGTGCCTTCTTTGAGAAGGAATTTGATTTCAGTGTCTTGCTTAGATGATGAGAACATTCAGTGTCATTTTGGGAACGGAAAGTGTGTAATAAAATTTAATAATGTTGATGTTGGTCTTGCCATCTGACAAGATAAGCTTTATTTGCTATCCCATTATGATATTATGAATGAAATAAGTACCTCCTCAAGTGCAAAAGTATGCAATGTTACTACAAAGCGAAAGAGAATAGAAAGTGAATCGTCGTCGAAATTATGACATTGTCGTTTAGGCCATATTTCGAGGGAGAGAATTGAACGATTAATCAAAGAAGAAATTCTTCCTCCCCTAGACTTTTCAGACACAGATCATTGCATAGATTGTATTAAAGGCAAATATATTAAACAAATAAAAAAAGGCACCAAGCGTAGCACAGGAATCTTAGAAATAATCCACACAAACATTTGTGGTCCTTTTCCTGTAAAGACAGTGGATGGTTTTGATTCATTCGTTACATTCACTGATGATTATTCTCGCTATGGCTACATTTATCCTATCAAAGAAAGATCAGAAGCATTAGAAAAGTTCAAGATATTTAAAGTTGAAGTAGGAAATCAACATGATTTAAAGATTAAAGTAGTAAGATCAGACTGTGGAGGGGAATACTACGGTAAACACACCCCTTATGGCCAAGTTCCAGGACCTTTTGCAAGGTACCTGCAGGAAAATGGCATAGTAGCCCAGTATTCTATGCCGGGCGAACCTCAGCAAAATGGAGTAGCTGAAAGGCGTAACCGCACCTTAATGGATATGGTGAGAAGTATGATAAGTTACTCCACTTTACCGGTTAGTCTATGGATTGAGGCTTTAAAAACCGCTGCCTATATTCTTAACCGGGTACCCAGTAAGTCGGTGCCTAAAATACCATATGAGTTATGGACTGGGAGGAAGCCATCACTAAACTATCTACATGTGTGGGGCTGTCCAGCTGAGGCAAAAGTATTCAACCCAAACATAGGAAAGTTAGATCCAAAGACAGTCAGTTGCCATTTCATTGGCTATTCTGAAAGATCAAAGGGTTATCGTTTCTACTGTCCAGACAGACACACCAAGTTTGTAGAAACAAGACACGCTGTGTTTATAGAGGATGATATGATCAGGGGGCCTTTCTTCTTGATACCTGTTGTTGCTGCATCACCTGAAGTCACAGCACCTGCTGGTGATTCTCCAAGTGCAACAGTCGATGTGCGAGGCACTGCTAGTGAGCCCGAGGCTCCTGGCTTGTTGCCGTGAGGAGCCCGAGCGACCTCAGAGGGAGCAAGATGAACCCGCCAAGAACCACTTAGAAGATCACAGAGAAGCAGGAGATCACTATTCCAAATGATTATGAAGTTTATGTCGGTGAAGACATAGAGATAGAGGTGATCCCACCTCTTATGAGGAAGCGATGAGAAGTCCCAATTCATCGAAGTGGCTTGCTGCCATGCAAGATGAAATGAGATCCATGAGTACAAACAAAGTCTGGGACTTAGAAGAAATTCCTAAAGAAGCCAAAACAGTAGGCTGTAAATGGGTCTACAAAACCAAACGTGACTCTAAAGGTAATGTTGAAAGGTTTAAAGCTAGACTTGTAGCAAAAGGCTTCACTCAGAGAGAAGGAATAGATTATAACGAAACATTCTCGCCTGTTTCGACAAAAAAAGAAGCATTATGGCACTAGTTGCTCATTATGATTTAGAATTACATCAGATGGATGTTAAGACGGCATTCCTAAATAGGGATTTATATGAGAATGTGTACATGGCTCAACCCAAAGGTTTTGTCATGAAAGGAAAAGAAGATATGGGATGTCGATTAAAGAAGTCCATTTATGGATTAAAACAAGCGTCTAGACAGTGGTACATTAAGTTTGATAAAACTATAAGAAATTTTGGGTTCAAAGAGAATGAGGAGGACAACTGCATTTATACAAAATTTAATAGAGGAAAGTATATTTTCCTAGTTTTATATGTGGATGATATCCTATTAGCAAGCAGTGATAAAGATCTGCTGCTAGAGACAAAGAAGTTCTTGTCCTCAAAGTTTGATATGAAAGATCTTGGTGAAGCATCTTATGTATTAGGAATTGAGATACACTGAGATAGAAAAAGAGGGGTGCTAGGGCTATCACAGAAAGCATACATAGAGAGTGTTTTAAAAAGATATAGTATGCATATGTGTAATGCCACGCCTGCTCCAATAGTCAAGTGTGATAAATTTGGGAATTTTCAGTGTCCAAAGAATAAGTACGAGATCGATCAAATGAAATCAGTCCCATACGCTTCAGTTGTCGGAAGCATAATGTATGCTCAAATATGTACTCGCTCTGACTTAGCATTTACAACCGGGATGCTTGGTAGATATCAGATTAATCCATGAGTTGATCACTGGAAAGCAGTAAAGAAAGCCTTGCGGTATTTGCAAGGGACAAAGAGCCTCATGCTAACATATAGAAAGTCAAGTGCCCTAGAGATTGTGGGCTATCAGATGCAGATTGGGCAGGGTGTAAAGATACTGGAAAGTCCACATCAGGATATGGGTTCACCCTCGCGGAGGAGCTATATCATGGAAAAGCTCAAAACAATCATCGTTGTAACGCCGATAATGCACGCTGAGTTTGTAGCATGTTATGAGGCAACCAAGGCAGCAATGTGGTTTAAAAAGTTTGTACCGGGTTGAGAGTGGTAGACAAAGATAGAAAGACCACTCAAATTATCTGGCGACAATGAGCCAAGAAGATTTTACTCCCACAACAACAAATCAAGTGGCGCCCAAACACATAGAGATTAAGTTTTATGTTGTGAAGGAGAAAATCCAGGATCAAACAATTGAACTTGAGCATATAGGCACAAAAGACATGTTAGCGAATCCGCTCACCAAAGGTCTTTCTCCCAACGTGTTTGAAAAGCACGTAGCCGGCATGGGTTTAAAAGAAAGACTATGATTCTGGATAATAGGGGTCATTCAAAGCAACCATCTCCCACAAAGACAAAGTTATTCTACTTTGAAGTAGAGAGGTGTGCTATAGTCATTGAGTTCAAGAAGACGAATCGATCATTGTGACGCTCTTGGTCTTGGTGCACTAATCTATGGAGGAGTGGGATGTTAAGTTAAAAGTACAAGATATAAAAGTTAATAGATCAAGATATAAAGTTTCAAAGTTAAGTTTGAGATCAAGGGGGAGAATGTTGGGTTGATCTCGTACGGCCCGTATTTGCGCCCTGATCGGGGGCGCAACAACCTCACTGGTTGCGTTCCCCTGTCACACCCGCCTACATATAAAGAGGGACCAGGCCGGCACGCGAACCAACGTTCGCTGTGACTACTAGAGCCCCACATACATCCTAGAACCGATCTAAACCCTAGCGCGTGGAAGTGACGGGAAGGAAGCCGCCGCTCGTCACCGACCGCTCCGGGCTTTCCTCTGTGAACCCCGGCGCCCTAAGCACTGCTACGGCTCAAGCCCAGACGCGCTCCAATCTCCCGAAGGCCTAGACCTCACCATGACTTCGGGATCAAACAGCAATGGAGGAAACACCGAAGGTATGGACCTAATGCTCCTAGATCTAGTGGTTAGTGGTGAAGGGGAAGGTCCTAGACACCCTAGAAATTCTATCACTTTCATGGTCGTCCTTTCTTCAGGCGAGTGATTTGAGCACAGTAAACCCAGCTCCATTATCGACCGTAGGCCACCGCTGCCATTTCCAGTAGTAAATTCATACACATCGTCATCCTCATCATGTTCGAGTAGGTGGCTGTCCACGACATGAGCGAGCCCGGAAGGAAAAGCTTGATTGACCCAGGAACGCAGGCTAAGCTCCCCGACGAACATGGGATCCATTGGATTCTTCCCTGTGAACACTTGTAAGAGTAGGATGCCGTAGCTGAAAACATCACTCTGCCGCGATGCTTTCCCCGCCAAGCCGCACTCTGTTCATGCATCGCGATGACATCACTTATATATTTAGATACACGATTACATAACAAAAATACTCCACACAGTACAGCACGGATAGTTAATTTAGGAGGATAATATAGCAATAAAAAAGGCAACAAATTAAGCTAGCTTAGATGATGCCGTACCTGGTGCCATATACCCAATTGTTCCTGGCATGCTTGTGATAGATTTCTAGAGTGTCTTAGGACCTTCCCTTTCACCTCTAACCACTAGATCTAGGAGCATTTAGTGCATATCTTCGGTGTTGCCGCTATTTCCGTGTGATCCCGAAGCCATGGTGAAGTCGAGGCCTTCGGGAGATGTAGAGGATGCAGCGGCGTTCCCTTCTTTCTCCCGTGCGCCTCCTTGCTACTCGTTCGGATGGAGAGGAAGAAGAGGGTGAAGACGGCCTGCTGAGAATATGGCGGCGGCGTCGTACGAGATCAACCCAACAGCTTGCTGAGAATACGGCGGCGGCGTCGTCGCCCAACAGAGGCCTTGCAATGCCAAAATCTGCGACATGTGCGGTCATATCTTGATCCAGCAGCACATTGCTGGGCTTCAAATCACAGTGAAGGACTACCTCGGGGAGCTCGTGATCCTCAGCAGGTTCCGGTGCCGAGACCATGCGCAGTGCACGGCACTCGGCGTCGAAGCTCTTGGAGGCTGTATGGCTCTGCATGTTGAGGACTTTAATCGCGACGACCGAGTCGTCAGCTAGCCGGCCCCGGTAGACCTTGCCAAATCCCCGAGCCCCAACAAGGCTGCCATCACTGAAGTTGTTGGTAGCACGACGAAGCTCGTGGTAGGAGATCGATCGGTGGTTGAGTGCCAGCTCCATGGCAGAGGTGGTCGGTGCCTGTTGTTTCTTGGCCCGTCTTCTCTTAACCACCATGTATAAGGAAAAGAAAAGGATCATTCCAAGAACTACTACTAAGGGAGCAGGAACTTTTAATGACGCCATAATTTTGGTGAGCGAGAGTGTGGATGCTCTTTGATTGGGCGGCAGGGCAGAAATCCCAAGCGTGGAAGGTCGCAGAGCGCCGAGTTTCCAACCAGTGATTGAAGGCTCATGTTTGAGAAGACACCACCCTCTGGTATCTGCCCATCTAGTCTGTTGAAAGAGAGGTTTAGGCTGGTGAGGACGGTGAGATTGACCAGGGACACGGGGATGGCACCAGAGAGGGAGTTGTAGGGTGTTGATGCTGATCAGCTTGCCAAATGTGTCTGGAATAGTGCCTTGGAATAGGTTGCTTGAAAGATTGAGATAGATTAGCATTTCGAGTTGCCCGATCGAAGCCGGTAGGCTACCATGCAACCTGTTGGCTGAAAGATTCATGCGAGACAGGTCGAGCTGCAGAAGGTTCTTGTTGCTCCATAAGCTTGGTGGTATGCTGGACGAGAGCATATTGCGTGACAGCGTCAGAATTCGCAGTTGCAAGCTCAGGTTGCCGATGCTGTCCGGTATTGGACCAACCAAGTTATTAGCATCGAGGCTCAGTTGTTGTATGTTGCGGAACCTGCCGACTTCTCTTGGTATGCTGGCTGAAGATTTTCCATACTTGTGATAGGTACCGGGATTCTCCCGGTTAGTTGGTTCTTACAGAGATCTAACATGTAGAGTTTGCTTAGATTTGACAGCACGGGAGGCACGCTGCCGGTAATTTGATTCTCCCGCGCCAAGAAGTATTGCAGCCCTGTCCGGTTTCCCAGGCACTGTGGGACGGTCCCTGTGAAGGAATTCATGCATATCTGGAGCTTCTGCATGTTGGCACATTGGCAAAGAGCACTAAGAAAGTTGAGATTGCCTTCGAGGAAATTCCCTGCGATGCCGAAGTAAGAGAGATCTTTCAGGTTCCCCAATGTCGTGGGCACTTGCCCCGTCAGTTTGTTTTCTGTCATTTCTAAAGTGGTAATGGCTGACATGTTACCGAGAGACGATGGGATTTCGCCGTTCAGGAGATTGGTCGCGAGGTTTAGCCAGTCAAGCCGCGTTAACCGTCCTAGCTCCGGCGGTATCTCCCCCTCTGCTGAGACATGTCCAATTCAACAAGTCCCGTGATGTTGCCCAACTCTGCTGGTATCTTACCAACAAGGCGATTCACGCCAAGGGCGATGAAGGTGAGGCGTTGCAGCGCCCCTAGCCATTCAGGTACGGTTCCACTCAAGTAGTTAAAAGATAGAGAGAGCCTAGTGAGGTGCAAACAATTGGCCAGCCCAGAAGGAATCGTCCCGGAGAATTGATTCCTGGATAGCCTCAGGTTCTCCAGTAGCATGGCTCTACTCCCGTTGCCGGCCGCGGATGGGATGGTTCCGGAGAGGTTGTTTTTGCCAAGGCCCAGTGTTTGTAGAGTGGACACATTGAGCAGGGTTGGCGGCAGGGGACCGGACAAGCCGTTCTCCATCATGAAAATGGCGGTGACCTTGGGCAAGAAGCTAATGGCCAACGGGATGCTTCCTGAGAGGCTGTTGTACCCGAGGTGCAGGTACCTTAGCTCCGTCGTGCTGTTGAATAGCCGCTCCGGTATGGGCCCTGCCAAGTCGTTGTTCCGAAGGCTTAGGAGCCGGAGACCGCGCAGCGTCTCCGGTGCCTCTGGACCTCCTGGGGGGATCGGGATCCCTCCGGTGAGGTTGTTGAGGCTCAAGTCGAGGCTCTCGATCCCGGTGAGGTTGTAGATGGTGGTAGGGATAGCGCCGGACAGGCGATTCCCCGAAAGGTCCATGGATCTAAGGCGGGGCAACCGGCCGAGGTCGGCGGGGATGGGACCGGCGAGGTCGGTATTGCTGAGGTTGAGGAGCGAGAGGAAGGAGAGGTTACCGAGCTGAGGTGCGAGGTTGCCGCCGAGCCGCACGCCAGGTAGCACCAGGGCGGTGACCAACTCCCGACGGCGGTGGTGCCTGCTGCATGACACGCCAACCCAGCTGCACAGAGGGGCTTGGGCTGTCCAGTTGCTGCGCAGGACGCCGAGCGGGTCAGAAACCCGGGCCTTGAACGCCAGCAGCGTCGCCATGTCGGAGGAGTTGCTGGGTAAGGCCGAGACGGCCGTGTTTGCAGACGACATGGCCACTAGTACCTTAACTACCAAAGGTGCCGCGGCGAAGCGCGCCAGGAGCGCCATAGCTACGGTTCGTGCGCAGTGGCCGCTAGCACTAGACTCACTACAGCCGTTTTTGTCGTACAGGTATGCTTTCGTGTGTGTGTGTGTGTGTGTATATATATATATATATATATATATATATATATATATATATATATATATATATATATATATATATATATATAGGAAGCCTCTTTTCTACTCCCGGGAGTAATTACTCCCTATGCCGTATCTCACAATGTATGTGGTATCTTGTGCAACGGAGGGTATGTACGCGTAGTATACGAGTATATAAGATCATCTAGGTGGTATGTACATTTTTTCAGAGGTGGTATGTATATTTTTTGGACATACTCCTTTTTATGTGCATATATGAAGGTATTTGCAAAATACGCTAAAAATCATGGACTCCCTTGCAATTTTTTCATGTGGCTCACATGGAGTATCTTATAATTATTGTATGAGTATATCCAAAGTGATAAAGAAGTATTTCAAGTTCGTTTAGGTAGTATTTCAAGTTCGTTTATATAGGAAGCGTCTTTTCTACTCCCGGGAGTAATTACTCCCTATGCCGCATCTCACAATGTATGTGGTATCTCGTGCAATCTGAGGGTATGTGCAGCGTAGTATACGAGTATATAAGATCATCTAGGTGGTATGTACATTTTTCAGAGGTGGTATGTATATTTTTGGACATACTCCTTTTATGTGCATATATGAATTATATATATATATATATATATATATATATATATATATATATATATATATATATATATATATATATATATATAACAAGAAAGATAAGCGCGACGCACGCTGCACACGTGAGCCAAAAACGAATTTTCTTTTTTTTTTAAGAAAAATTGATTAAGATGTATTTTCTATTTTTTTAGGAGCTTTAGTTTTTTCGAGAAAATAAAACAAGTTGTTTTATTAAATCTTCTTAGGATCTTTCTAGTTTTTTTGGAAAATGGACCAAACAGGAAATAGATGAAGGCGTAGTTTCTAAATCTTCGGAGTTTTTTTTTTGCGTTGGCACTCGAACACTCTCTAAGGTTCTGCAGCCTCTAAACTTTAATGCATAGTATATATTTTCTCGGGAAAGACGGAGAAAGGATCTTTTTTTGCCGAACTTGACACTCTATACGTTCACCCGTTAATAATACACGGTTCGAAAAATACTATAGATTGAATTGCAAAAAAAAACTATAAAGATACAATCGCATACATATTTCTTACTTCGGGAAATATCAGAAACCGAGTTACGAGGAAAAAATAGAGAGATAGAGCTATAGAAATATCTCTTTCGATGAATTATTTGGAAAATATTGGAGACCGAGCTGGAAAACCACGGTGGGGAAAAAGTCTAAAGGGAAAAGGGTGAAAAATTATTAGAGATGACAACCTTCTTTTTTCAAGTCTAACACTCTACGCGGTCACTGAGTAATAATACATGTTTTAAAAAATATCAGAGATCGAGATGGAAAATCAAGTTGGGAAAAAAGTCTAGAGATAGAGCTGCACACATATTTCTGGTGACGAAAACATTTTTTTCCCAGGAAATACGGAGAAAGGACCTAGACGTAAGGAGCAAGGACCTTACTGTTACGTTTTTGGACCTGTCCGCTATCCTGAAAAATTAGGAAAGGGCTTGTTCGCGATTTGAATTTAAGAGAAGTTTTTTTCGTAAAATGGTGCACGAGGGACCCAAACACAATTTAGAAAAAAATATCTTCCCCTCACAAAAAATCACAAAGAACCTATTCATAATTTATGTAAGGATCAAAACGCAAAAAATATTTTTGAGCCGAGCCGACCGGTCGGCCAGCTCGAGCCGCCGGCTCGGCTCAAAGTGACGAGAGGAGCGGATGTTTTCTCATAATAGTAGGGGCATGATTTTATAGACATCTTTTAAAACGCCGCAATGTTATTAATTTTTACGTGCAATATCGTTACCACAGAAGCTTTTTAAAAATATCTATGGCGCATCTCAGAGAGACATAGGAAAATCTGAAAGAGACTGTAAGGTGTCTCTAGCACCTTTGTAGATAAACAAGTAACCCGACTAACCATCTAATCCTTACCACTACAGGAATCCTAAAAATTTTCGTGGGCCAAAACCCACGAAAATAAGACCTGTGCCGACGAAAATAACTATTTTCGTCGGCAATAGCCTTATTTTCGTCGGGACACGGCCGTCAGAGATAAGGAGTCGAAAGTTAGCTTAATTTTCGTCGGCGACCGACGAAAGTTAGTTATTTTCGTCGGCCAGGGACGCGCCGACGAGAGTTAGTGCGGAAAGCCAGAATTTTCGTCGGTAACGACGACCGACGAAAATAACTTACTTTCGTCGGTTTTCTTCTGCACCCACGAAAGTTAATAACGTTAACTTTCGTCGGGTTACTTTAAGCCCACGAAAGTTAATTTGGTTAATCTTCGTCGGTTTCTTGGCCCACGAAAATAATTTGGGTTAATTTTAAATCGGTTTTTGGCCCACGAAAATAATTTGTGTTAATTTTTATTCGGTTTTTCTGCCCACTAAAAATTAACTCGGACGACAAAAAAAAAATAGCCCAATAAACCCATTTTTCATACAAATTTAGATAAATATCATTCATAACATATATCATTCATTCAATTCAATCATTCATCCACATACATCCACATACATCCACATATATCATTCATATATATCATCCACATATATCATTCATCCACATATATCGCTCATTCATCCACATATCATTCAAATATCCACATACATCCACATATATCATTCATCTCAAGATTAGTTGAGTTGTCGCATCACAAGATTAGTTGAGTTGTCGCATCATTCATCCACATATAATAATTAGCTGAGTTGTCGCATCACAAGATTACAGATTATTACCAAACATCTCAAGATTGGTCATTTGAGTTGTGGCCGCTACCTGCGGAGCCAAATAGGTTTTGAACATGCTCTCCAGTGTTTGCTTGGTCGTGTGGGCGGAGTTTGGTAAACTGGGCGTGTTGTCCCCGATCCCTATGATCTGAGAGACCAAATTTAGCTGAGTCTGTAAGCATCTTTACTTTAAATTTGTACAAATCAAATATAGACCTGCATTTAAATAAATGAAATAGTAGTAGCACAATAGAGTAAGTGATCGATGCAAAATACAAGAAGAGAACAAATGTGTGTAACATCTCAAAAAGCATTGATAGGCAAGACAAAGATTGTAGTCTCGAAAAAGGATAATGTTATGGGTACTTAATCAACCTAATAAAATACTCTACAAACAATATTTTCATCAAGATAATGTTATGGGTACTTAATCAACCTAATAAAATGTCAGGTCCAGAACTGAAATAATTGGGCAATGCAATGTAAAATTTTCTGTTTTCATAGCATGTTCCAATCAAGAGGATTAATCTTTCTAATTCATTTATCAAGTTCCAGTCTACCTAAGAATGATGCCGTATGTTGAAGATATGATGAAATGCTAAAGATGCACCAGTTAGGATAGACTTTTGTCAGATTCAGGATTGAAATAGCACTAGCAATGCTGTATGTAGTTCTGCTCAAGACTTGTTTTCCTTGCAATGATGTTACTATATGAAGTACCTCTTTCATCGTGCATTGGATCCAATACGAGATACATAGAAGTTGTCAACAAATAACTTTGTCATGGTTATGTTTAAATGGAAGATTAATCCAAACCCTACTATACTAGTATGCACAGATCGATTAGTAGAGCTTCTCGAAATATATTTTACCGTTAAGTTAAAAAGCTATCTTCTAGTCGGTTTTATTCAAGTGAATGCTATTATAGTACTTGATGTTGGTAATACTACTCAAGTACCTATGTTCTTGATGAAATCAAACTAGAATTGATCCTTGGGTAGGTTCCTAAGACTGTAGCATGCCGCTTTACAATTTATATGACGTAGTCCTTGATTAACTATGCTAGGGTTTACGCAATTTCTATTTTTCTTGTCAATGCCATGCTAATTAAGAGGTAATCTAATAACTGGAGTTATATGGTCAAATTTGAGAATGCACTCCGTAAGACAGATCATCTTCTTGGGTCGTGGCGATTCTATCAAATGCAAATTACACGTCATGTCCTCAGATCATTGATGTTGTGACGGATATCTTATCTGCCTAAACTTCTAATGATGAAATAGGCTTACAATATAGCACAAGTGAAAAGAGATGTTGAGACAAGACCAAGTTTAGCTAACTTTGAGTGCAGGAGAAGGTCTTGGAGGATTCATCCCCATTGTGGTGGTGGTGGTGGCGGCCGCCATGGTGGAAAGACAATGGTTTGGCCTCGCTTGAACATTGCCTGTAAATGCAATGTGTCGATTTCATATATTGTTGCATGCTCGAAATGCTAACTGTTGAGGGCTCGAGACTTACTTGAATAGTTTTCTTTGTCATTGTGCCATGTCTTGAGCATAGTATGCCTCCTGCGACCTTTGATGTTCATCCCGCACCTTAGCTCCTCACGAGCCTAGCAACCTCTACCTCCTGCTCTCGAGGCGACGGCTACTAACCCCGAGCTCTGCGAAGACCCCTCTGAGCTCGCACCTCCTCGAGTCAATCACTTGGTGAACATGGAGTACCTTCAAAATACGTAAACACAAAGGCTTTAGAACTGAAATTTATTGCTCGTGATTAACAAAGTTTGAGAAACTATGACATTTTACCGTCCATGGCTCTTTCCGCCTCCGGTAGCATGCACGGCCACGCCATCAATAGGTTCCTTCCGCCAATCGTAGCCTTCACCATGACGCTGACTATTTCTGCCCATAGCTCTCCTGCAGTGGTGACGAACCATACAACTTAGAGCTCGAAGTTGATGAGAACTCAATAAAATTGTGGATAACTCACCACGATCCGAGGCCACCCGAGTGCACAACTTTCGGGGTGTGATGGGTCTCGTCCCTTATGACCTCGCACATAAACTTGATGTCACTCGGTGAACACCGCTTTGAGCCTCCTGTAGCTAGGGGTTAGTGGCATACATATACTTGTGAATATGTTCTTGCAAATATTTGGTACGACATGTCTTACCATGCGTTTAGCCATACGGATGTGTCCATCACCACCATACGATGGCCTCCGCTCGCCTCTGCGAGCTCTGTGCTTCCTCGACTTCGCGATCCATTCAGAGAAGCCCATCACGACAAAGAGCCCGGTAAGCATTTGGACGGTCTTCCATCCACGGAAGCATGACCTGCACACATGTGTTAATACATCAAAACAATATTAACATCACAACCTAATGACCATGAACCCTAATATGCGTTACACTTATCATACTGTTCTTCGGTCAAGTAAGTTTCCGAAGCTGACCGAAACTTGACCGTTCGACACCCTATGCCCTTCAAGTAGATATTTGTTGCTTGAATTCGGGCATTGGAGAATGCATCCCTGACTACCTTCGTTGCATTGGCATGAAACACATTAGTCGCGTGGCCCAATTCGGCAGGATCAGCCAAACGGTAACGTTTCTGCAATGTCAAATTTAAGAATTGTTATTACAAAATTATAGAACTCAACAATTTCATTGCTCAAATAGATATGAAACTATGCAGAGTCAGAGATGGAAGAGGCCTTTCAAATGAAGTCTTCATTGGTTATAATTAGAAAAAAAAACTTAGACAAGTGTTATGTTTGAATTGTTTCAAAGCTTCTGCATTTTAGTAAGGACAACTCATCCCAGGAAACTTTCTGTGACATATCAGACATTCATTTTGGAAGTTTACTTTCTCCAAATAGTTTTGGCAATCCATGATCTGTTGGGTAACTTGGTAGTTGGTACAATATTGTATATTGTATATATACCTCATATATACATACTTGTAATATCCAGGTTTATATAGCACGTATTGCATATTCATAGTATGGGTTGATCAGTTTATAACCTAGTTAGATGTACAATACATGAACAGAAAAACTAATGTGAAGAACATAGGTTGATGGAAAGAAATCAAGTAGTATTACATGACAACTGATAAAAACATGATCGATGGAGAATAAATTGATACTCATAGCCAGTACTTCAGTTATGAAACATAGCTAGCCAGCTGAATATGTATATAGACACACAAAAAAGCAGGACCCTAACCCTTTAAGAAGTAAAGAAAGTCAATAAGGCTAGTGCAGATTGACGTACAAAGTGAGGAAGAAGAGCACACAGAGCCATTTTTTGAAACATGTTAGGGATAAAAACAACTTGATAAACCTGGAAAACAAGAAATGGGCTTTCCAACGCTCCGTTTGCTTAGGCCCTTACTTGCTTCACTCTTCAAATGAATAATTTAACTAGGAGTCGGAGGGATGGTAAAAAAGCTATAAGACGACACTTTCAATCGACAACCGTATATGTTTGCAGGAAATAAGAAGGTTTAAGACAGCAATGCATGTCAATAAAGCTCAATATAAATTTCAAATAAGGTCATTTTTCTATATATTTCAACACCAATTAAATCTACATAACAAATTACGAAGACACCAATCAAACTGGAGAGAATAGGGTGAAAGATTAAAAAATGCTATCATTACATGAAATAAATGGGATTATTGATATCTTAACAATGGAAAATACCAAAAGATGACTTAATTTTTCGTCCTTTTCTTTTCAACTCATATTGTTGTTACACATTGGTCCACTGAAAAAGCAGACCAGAACCATTATAACATGGGAGCGGCACCTACTGGCAACAAGAAAAGGACCGAAAAAGGACCATAGCATGCCTGTCATAGTGTCATGCCTCACAGGCCACATATGGCCAACCATCACAGTCCTTAATATATTTTAACAGAACAGTGTTTGACAAGTATCATAGAAAAGTAATACACAGACGAACCGGTTATGAACTCCTGTAATGCTATCTTCAATCTGAGTGGAATCAAAAAGTCGCACTGCACAATGCTACAACGCGATATATTGGAAAAGAGTGAAGCATGACCACATTCAGCACGCCCAATTCCAACTAAACCAAACATAGTAACAAAACATT
Source organism: Guadua angustifolia (assembly GCA_036346375.1). Taxonomy (NCBI): domain Eukaryota; kingdom Viridiplantae; phylum Streptophyta; class Magnoliopsida; order Poales; family Poaceae; genus Guadua; species Guadua angustifolia. The sequence goes on along the minus strand of JAYEVE010000235.1, from coordinate 50,026 downwards.
TGGCACAATACCAGAAAGAAGAGCTCAAAACAGAAGGTTGGTTGCATCATTGCATCTAAATTAAAACAGTTGACTGAGATTCTAGTCTAACAAAGAAACATGGGTACTATTATCCTGTATATACCCTATGATATCAAACACATCTAAAATGTTTGCAAACAAAGTTGACTGCAACCCTCCAAAAAAGGTGCCTTTTCCATTTTACTGGAAACCAGTTCTACTTCAAAATTAGAGGACATCAAGATGTCTTCTCCGATATTTTCATGACATGCAAAAGGTGGATATTGCTATAAGTGCCTACAACGTGACTTTATGTTTACATCAATTGTATGCTGCAAAAAAAGGTATATTATGTATTGTATTATATCTCAATTTGGTAATGAGCACATACTATAGCTGTCTCACTTCAAGGCTGCAAATATGGCAAGCATGCACTTGAGCTTGTTGCAGATACCAAACTGTGATGGACCGATCTATTGACAAATCCAGTCCCCAAGTGCAATCTTCAATCAATTCCAACAAATGAGTGAAACCAAGATTTTAAATGAAATAAACCATCCTAGAATAAACAGAGCTAAGTTTTCTTTTCGTCAGCTCATAAGTAAAGCAAGTTAAAGGGAAAACTGAAGATTCCCCAAGTCAAAATATCAAAGAAATGTCAGTCCACACTGAAGTTAGTACTGAAGCATACCAGAAGTCATTCCAGAAAGGTTCAACATCTACACACATCTATTCTGAATTTCCCAACAATATTTCAGTGCACAAACAGCACACAAGAAGGGCATCAGCTAGCCACAACACAACGGCATTCTTCATATATTTTGATAACGGAATTTAGTTCATGAACTAATATCTTATTAAACAACTTATTTATCCTACAGTGCTCAATATTTTGTTGATATCACTTTAAGACTTCTTTTTTTTCCCTTTTGAGCTTTAAGCATTTCAAAACTGAAACAAAATATTGTGACTCAACAAGTCCCTACTTTTTTTTCAAGACTAATCTACTTTTTTTTCTTTGAAGTAACATAGATCTATATTACATGGCTTTGTATTTTACTTTGAAAAATCAATCTTTTTATATAATCCAAACAACATTTGACATAAAATGGAACTTGACTTCACTTCTCAAATATCATAATTTACTGATGCCTGATGGAAAGCTATAGGAAGTCTGAACCATGCTGAATTTAAGTGATTTGAATTTTTATATCGCAGGGCAGTATGAAGACCTAGTAGCTAGAGTGACAAACCTCCATAATGAGGATAAGGGCTTCATGGTTTTGGATGGTGATGTTTTTGATGTTCCAATTAGGAAGGATATTGTTCACCGAGTAGTAAGGTGGCAGCTTGCTAAAAGACAACAGGTGCACCCCTAAGACCTCTCCTTTTCTTTTGTTCAGCTCCAAATTTTGAATTCTTGAATCTTGGAGATCTACTGTATAAGATTTTGGTGAAATATCAGGTATTTTCCTTTAGTTTAGCTATTTGGGTTATGTATACTATTTGGCGAAGTGAGTGGCACAGGAAGAAAGCCTTACAAGCAGAAAGGAACTGGAAGAGCACGGCATGGAACATTGCGTGGTCCTCAGGTTATGTTACTAAATCTGAATGGTACAATGGTGTATGCCTGTCCTGCTTGAATGCTTTCTCTCAGGGCGGATGCTTCCACCATCTTTTGTTCGGGGCTATTTCATCTTAGGAGTGACTACATTTGCAATAAGAGTGACTCGATACATATTGCAATTTCTGACACCAAAATACGCACTTGAACACTAAGAAACAAAATTCTAGCCTATGCCACTGTGTCAGATTATCGTAAAGTTGCACAATCCAAAAGCTTTCATCCTTTATATATATGCGAATTATCCATTTAGCCAATGCAACAGAAATTCAAAAAGTAACACATACACTGCTACTGCCTACTAACGGCTACAAAAATCCCGAACAGTATTGGCAAACGACCAAACCCTGATAAGCCCTAATCAAATTGTGTCTTTCTTCCGCATAATTCAAAAGCTCGTTAACAACAAAAATAAGCATCGCAGCACCTTACATCAAATTTATTGTATGAAACTACCATATCCCAGCTACAACAGCCAAAGCACTAATTTGGTGTTAATACCTCCCTATTCCCTAACCAACAAATGTGTACACTTCATGAACAAGCGGATAAGCACGCACGCTGCGTGGACAAATCCCAAGGAAACGAGAGAAATCGAGAGCCATGCTCACTGTCGAAGCGCCTTGTGCGTCGGCGTCGGCGCAATGCCGTGGCGATGCCCTTGAGGACGTCGTGCCCTTCTCCCACGTCGGCGTCATTTGCTGGCGGTCTTTCGCACCACGGCGCGAAGAACTACACCACCACCCGTTTGAGTTCAGCACTGCTGGCAGCAAAGGCACCACACCCCCTCGGACTCGGTGAAAGCCCAAATGGAGGAGCCGATCCGAGACGGAGGGAGTGGTAAGCGAGCGAGACCTTGATTTGAAGTTGTTGGGGTTGAGCTGGAGGACCGGGGCCGGCGGAGTGAAGGCGGCAAGCCAGGGAGGCCATGACGGGCGGAGGGAGAGGACGGCGTCTGGAAGTGCGCATGGAACTGGGGCGACGGCGGAAGCGGGGCGGCGGCGGCATGCTCATGGCGCGAAGCGGCGGCAGGGGGCCAAGCGTGAGCGGGGAGAGCAAGGTGGCGCAGATGAGAGAGAGATGAAACAAAGGAAATGGCCGAGCCGAGCAGACCTCGGGTCAATTAAGTCGTGCTATTTTCGTGGGTTTCCCTAGCCGATTTAAAATTAAGTAATTTTATTCGGCCCTGACCTCAACCGATTTAAAAAATAATAAGGTTCACGAAACCCTAACCCGTGTTTACTGTGGGTTGCTCTTTGCCGGCGAAAATAAACTAATTTAAATCGCTATATAATAGCCGACGAAAATTAAACCATAACTTTCGTCGGCTAATTTTGGCTGTCGGAAATAAATAAAATGTCGTCGGCTTTCATAAAAGCCGACGAAAGTTAAATTGGCCGACGAAAATTTTCAGGATTCCTGTAGTGTACATTACAAATTGCTTATCCTCGTATTGTAATACTTACGATTAGTACACAACATATCTTAAACATCTTAAAGAATGTCTCTAGTGAATAAAAAATGCCTCAAATAACGCGGTATAACGTCGATTTAAGAAGCATGTAAAATAATATCTATATGATTGTCTCTATGGTTCACATTCTATGTTGTCTATCCAAAATATTTCAAAATAATGTCTTTACATTTAAGACATCTTCTAAAATATCACAAAAATATCTTTATAATATGCTATGTCAATTCATAGAGACAAATAAAAAAAATCTACGGTAAAGTGTCTCTACGTAAGGTTTTTTAGTGCAGTTAGAAAAGACTGTATACATATGTATGTTAAAGATTTTTTATCAACTATGAAAGGTACTAAAATTTATATTAAAATTAGTATAAAGGATACTAAAAAATCAACGAACAAACGACCACGGACCACCTTTTTCTCTTTGGTACTAGCTCATTATCTAACTCAAGTCTCGAGTCCACGATGCTCGATCCGTTGATGAGGACGGCACTGGACATTTTTTTATCTCTGTACGTCTGTGACCCATCAACGAACAAAGGAACAATGAACTAAGTCCAGTCCTCTCAATGCAGTACGATTCTACTCACTAGCATTAATTAACTTTTGAATTCGATTCTGACACGTCAAAAGAAACATCCCACTCTCCTCACACACACGCTAGGACTTGACCGGTCTTTGGTGCGTCCAGCACTTTTGTTTAAATACACTTTGAGACTCAAGAGCAAGGTTCAAATTTTCCGTCGAAATTCGGTAAAATTTCGGATTTTAGACCTCCGAAATTATAAATGCTGGGTAAATTTAAAAATTCAAAAAAAATTTGAAATGCTACAGTAATTTCGGGATATTTTGACGAAATTTAGGGATATTTCGCTGAAATTTCGGGTTTTAAATCCGGTTTTTGAAGTTTGAGTGCCGGATTTGGTCCAAAAACCTATTAGAAAGTGTTCCTCTATAAAAATTTGTTGAAAAACTAATTTTTTAAAATTTTTAAAAATTTGGACAGAAACACTGTCAGATTTTTAAAATATTTTACAAGCTTGATAATGATATGAAAATTTTATGTTACCATCATTAGTAGTTTGGGATCATACAAAAAAATTTAAAAATTTAACAACATTTGTTATCTTTAAAAAATCAAAAACAGAATGGACATAATTGGGACAACAAGCTTGTTAGATTTTTCTAAATTTTCTCGAGTGTGATAATCATCTAAAATTTTTATGACATATTAATAATTTTCTCAGTACCATTCTATAAAATTTTCAAAAACTTTCAACTTTCTTTGTTTGCTCAATAAAATCTATCAATGCAGTAAACACTGAACTTAATTTGTTGTATTATATTTCAAAAATCAAACAGAGAAAGAACATAAATGGCACTGTGCCTTGTACGAATTTTATAAATTCACTAGAGCATGATCACGATTCAAAATTTTTATGAGATATTAACCATTTCCTTTTCACCCTTATGTAAAATTTTTAAAAAATTTAAACCTTTTTTATTGCTAAAGTAAATCTATCATTGATCATCGGCCTTTTAACAAAATAGTAGCACTGTTCGAATTTTTAAAAATTCATGACACTTGATCATCATATGAAAATTTTATGATAATATTATGGATGTGTCAGGAACATCAAGAAAAAATTTCAAAATTTTATAACCTCATTTGTTCTAATTTTCATTTGGATGAAACTTGCCGCTCAGCGCTCACTACTAGAGAAACGATCTTTCATACCGATTCATCAGTCCCGATTAGCCACGAACCGGGACTAATAGTAGCAATAGTCCCGTATCGTGCGATGAACCGGGACAGAAGAGTGCTTGGTAGACACTGCACGGGCACACATTAGTCTGGTTAGGTAACCGACAGGAGACTAAAAGTAAGGCTTTAGTCCCGGTTCGTGTTACGAACCGATACTAAAGGCTCGTTTCAGCATACTTTAAAAAGAATGCATATCCTAATCTATTCAATACACGTGGGTGGGTGGGTTGGTAGTGTCTTGTGGTGGCATGCAAGAGGTTCCAAGTTCGAGTCTTAAGTTCATCATAATTTTTTGATATGTGAGAGACCTTTAGTCCCGGTTAGGTTGTCCCGGTTTGGCAACCGGGACTAAAGCTAGTTACCAACCGGGTCTAAAGCACATTTGTGTAGTAGTGGCTTTACTAAGACAGTTCAAATGTTTGAATTTTTAAAAATTCCTCACATTTGATCATCATCTGAAATTTTTACAAAAATAAAATAAATATGTCAAGAATCTTCACAAAAAATTTCAAAATTTTCTAACGTCGTTTGTACTTCTTTCATCCGGTTCAAACTTGCCGATCAACGTTTCATCGGAACAGTACCAATGTTTGAATTTTTGAAAAATCGACAGAACTGATAATCACCTGAAAATTTTATGAGAACATATCTAATGTGTCAGGAACTTACAAAAAAATTTCAAAATTTTTCGACATCGTTTGAACCAATTTTCAATCAGTGCATTTTGTCCGAAATTTCGGGTAATTTCGGCGAAATTTCGGAAATTTCGGTGCAAAACAAACCGGATTTGAATTTTGATTTTTGAATTTTGAATGTACTTTGGCCGAAATTACCGAATTTCGTCTGAAATTTCGGATTTCGGCTGGGTCCGAATTTTTGGCCAAAACGAAAATTTGATCCCTGCTGAAGAGTCAAGACTAGCAAAAATGCACACCAGCCATCAGGCGCTTTTCCATCCCATAGATTTCGGTTCCTGCCTCCTCTGTCAAGTGGTATTGGTGGCTGGGATGCTAAATCTTCACGCGCAAGGCGACTGGACTGAAATCCTATCCAGCTTTGCTTCGAAGATTCCATCGGCGTACAAAGCGTAGCATGAGAGTAGAAAATGGTGCAAGCTGTGAATGTACAACAATATCCAATGCAGCTGTGTTGTAGTGACGACGGGAGCCGTCTTGCAGGAAGTAACGATTAGTCTTTCAAGAGTTGTCTCATCCTTTAAACTCTTATATCTCTTTGTGCCTCTACCTTTCAAGTTTTTGACACTTGTTGGTACCAGCTTAATGTAATTTTTAAGGAGATAGTAAAAAGTCTAAGAAATTCAATAATGTTCCATAGCATACATCACGATGCAAGAAGTCATCCAACACAGCATCGGCTGCTCATTCATGATCCATGCCCATCTGCATGCCTATTGTAGCCTGACAACGGCAACCACAGTCCTCTTGTGGGGTGGTGGAGTTAGAGGCGGCATCAGATCAAGTTTTTTTGGGTTGGCCTATGGCATGAACGGCATGGCATGGTGTAAGATCTAGTAGGCCGAGTAGAGGAGGGTAAATAGGTGGTTTTAAAAATCTCTACTAACTTAAGCTCTCTAAAACCAACTTGCAAAAACCAATAAATAATGTGGAAGCAAAAAAGCTAACGGTTTTGACAATTAAAGTCTAAATCAACTAGGCTCACTAAGTACATCAACAATCTAAGTCTAATCAAGGATTGCAAACTAGATACACAAGCAATCAATTTAATTCTATGAGTGTAAATTGCTTGGATGTAATTGAGTAATAGAATACAAACCACAGGGTATACAATACTTTTTACTGTTGTGTTTGGAGGCTTATCGGTCTCTCATAATCTATGTTGAGGTAAGCCCAAATGAATTGGACCGGCTCCATAAATTTAACATCCCAAAATTTTAAAAATAGGAAAAATAAAAATTTAAAATGCAAAAATGTAACTGAATAAAAATCTAAATTGAAATCAAAATATTAATACAAAATATCATTTATTTCTCCCTTTTCTTGAATTCTAATCTTAAGTAACACATAAGTTGCAATATAAAAACTCCACCATCTAAATTGAACAAAGTGAGAAAATGAGTTCAATGAAATTTTATATTAAATCTCCATCTATTCTGAAATTTTTTTTGAATATTGATTCTTAAAGAAATCTTTACCTGAACAATTTTCTTCATTTGCAAGGTGAAACTCAAATGCCATAATAAATTAAATTTTATTATTTAATTACATCTATCGATGCATTTTATGATTATTTTTTAATTTTCTTGACTTTTCTTGGATTCTCTTGATTTATGCCACGTCGGAGGAGTTGCAGGTAAGGCCGAGACGGCCGTGTTTGCAGATGAGATGACCACTAGTACCTTAACTACCAAAGCTGCCGCAGCAAAGTGCGCCAGGAGCGCCATAGCTACGATGCGCAGTGGCCGCTAGCACTACAGCCGTTTTTATCGTACATGCATGCTTTCATGTCTACATATAATTTTATAGACATCTTTTAAAATGCCGTAATGCTATTTCGGTTAGAAATTAGTCTGTTGGGTGGTTCATTTTCTTTAATTTTAAAGCATATATGGTTTAGTATTATATTGCCTAGCCAAGTGGAGAAAACACAACTTAAAAGGTGAAGTCCTTGCCACCTTTTAATTAATTACACTTGGCATGAAAATGGTATAGGGTGGACAGTAACTAAACACACACGCATGCACGCACATTCGCTTATTTTCGCATGAAAATTCATGTAACTTGTGAATTCACCTGGCACTATGTTTGTAGTGTGTCCTTGCCGCGTCGTAGTGTGTCTCTTGACACTTTGAATTCACCTTTTAATTTGTTGAACCTTACAATTATTGTAATATCATGAAACCTCGCCCTAACCTTTGTACCTTCATCGGGTGAATTTGAGGCCGTGGGGCGGGTATTCTCAAAGGTGGTGGGCCCATCTGGGAGGGTTAGGGTTAAAGGATTTAGGCTTGGGAGGGGTTTACAGAATTTTCCTTCCCACCTACCTTTTCAACTAATCTTTTCTCCCATTCCTTTGAGTGGCTGCCGTTTGTTGTCCTTGCCAGATATTTTTTCCCCACGATCCTTTCTGTGGCTGTGGGTGCCCAAAGGCTGAGCTCCTCCCCGGCGTCTCTCCCTGCCCCTGTCCATCCCAGCCGTCTCCTCCAGGCCGATATTTTCCCCAGCCCTGTCCTAGCCGACTCTGTAACGACCCCCATTTTTACACAGAATGCAAAAATGGAAATCTAATGTGCTTGCAGTACTAGTCCCTGGATCAGTAGCTAGCACGCACATCTCAACGATTGGAATCACAACCATACAACATATTAATCAAACGAAAACGAATAATTGCATAAATATTACAACTCAGAGAATATAGCAACGAAGAAGCAAAGCCTTGTAGTGTACCCTTCCAATCCCGCAGGCAACTGACCAGGCATAAATCCAGATAGAACACGTCGAAGAAGAACCCGCAACCTGCGACGAAAAGAGACTCGAAGCCTCGCCAGCTCAACCACCTACATAATAATTAGGCAAGGGTGAGTACTTTACGCACTCAGCAAGACTTGAGCAAAACCTATAATATATGCAGGCCATTTCAAAGGAAAGGCTACTACAGTTAATTTGCATAAAGTGAAATTGATTTTGTAAATCAAGTTATTTGCAAACGAAATTTATAAGAGCATTTGATTGATAACAAATAAGTAAAGCATAATAACACTCACAGTCCTCCATGGCGTGAGCGATGAATCATTCACATTCGTGAAATTCCATCAATACCAGCCCTTCGGCATAAAACACAGTTGCAAAGACAAATGATACCAACCCTTTTGAAAATAATAAAACATCTAACATTGGAATGACTTCACCAAGTGCTCATGACCGCGAGCGTGGCTAATCGATTAGATTTAAACTCTGCAGAGGTGTACAACTTTACCCACAAGTCATGGTCTTTCGACCATACAAAGCCGTTACATTACCTAGACATGACTTTGGTCCAACCCGGGACGTTAACCCCCGCCATAGAACTAGAAACACACACCCAAGCCATGGATCCACTTTCATACACAACACAACGTTTCTAAACATGGCAGGGCGTACACCGTTGCAAGGGTGGAAACCCGTCTAAGCAGACCAAACGGGAATGCTTGTGCTAGCTCCCGCCTACCAATGAACAAAGCCATATCTAAATAACTTAATAGGCTAAGGCTACCCCATTCTCACCCTTGTGGTTGCACGGAAATCTCGGATCAATAGCGTCCCATTGCTCGGTCCTTAATCCGACACGGGCGACACTTCACCCTACACTACGTGCAATTCCTTTGGCACATCCGGCTATTGCCAATAATCGCCCGCATCAAACATAGTTTTACTTTTGGGTTTTTAATCAAAGTACCCGCAACCAACAGTGCCATTTTCAATGTTTTCAGGAAACAAATATTGATTTGATCATGTACATTGCTGATTCTAAAGCATGGCTAAGCGGGTTAATATGATCGTATATACCCAAGATGACATTAAGTAATGCCTAACCTTAATCTATGGTTATCAAGGTTCACATGTTCCTAATCATCAAAGGAGATTCACAAGACAACAGGTATAACTACCAAATCCACAATATAGCAATTTACCTAAAGTAAACGCATGCATGAAACAATTTGATGCACAAAAGGAATATAAAATACTGGGATCAATATGGTCAAAGGGTGCTTGCCTTTCTTAATCATTGCTTACGGTGAAGACAAGGTTGCGATTGACGAAGATGACGACGAAAACAGCAACGTCGGGTTCTACACGTCGTTCAACGGAAAATAGCAAATAACTCACTTCCATAAGGGCAAAAGAAAGCAAATAGAAAGAACAAATAAAACTCTTCACAAGAAATAGGGATTGCTCTTTTATGAATTTATTAATCTTATTTTACAATTCAAGATGCAAAAATAGTTTAGATTAAATAGAATTAATCATTAGTTGCAAGTTTCATTGATTTACTATTTACAGTACAATTTAGAGTAACTTTGTCACTTATGGGTTTTGCCCTATTAGGATTTGTATGCAAAACATGATGAAATATGGTTATTTCTTCACAATAGGATGATTTATACTTTGTATAACAATCCTAAGATAATTCCATAAATTTTAGACTTTGGCTGATACGTTATATTCATTGTTCAAAAAGCTAATATGGAATCAAGGTTTACATTACAAGAATCGAATTGAAAACGTGTAGTGAACAACTATCACTTAAGGTCATTGTACTAGTGAGAACTAACTGAAGAACAGCTTGTAAATAAAATATTTTCCTTGAATATAGTAGTACATATCCTATATATCATTTCTGCACTATTCTTCATAAAATTCTCATTTAGACGAGCTACTTTGCGAGTTAATGAAAAGGCTTAAATGATCATATTAGATTATGACTAAATAGTTCTTTATCTTTGATTGATCTCGCTTAGAGTTAGTTTTACGCAAGTTAAATCTATTGATTTAGGCTACTGATAACATTTCCATGTCATTTGAGAAGGTTCTGGTGATACAAATATAATAGTTACTGATTTCTCATTTGTATTCAAAGTTCATTCATTCATATTACGGACTTAAGCATGGCGACTACTTAGGGTTATTAAGTTAACAAGATTAATATGTAAATCATGATGAAATGGGATTATCTTTTCGTATTTGGGTAGTCTACACTTTGGAGACACCACTGATCTAATTTCATAAGTTTTACAGTTTAGGCGAGACTTTAATATAATCACCAAAATGGTTCATGCTATACTTAAAGACTATACTATTCAAAATCGGCAAGAAGGGGAAATGACAGATTAACGATTAAGGGTTTTGAACTAACTTGATTTAAATGGAAAGCATACTGTAATTAAGATATTTTTGTAGAATATGGTAGTATGAACCTTGTACAGTGTTTCTAAACTAGTTTTACTGATTTTGGTATTCGAATGAGTTATTTTATATCTTTCCGCTGAAATAGCCTAAATGATCATATTGGTAACCTTAAATCGGCCAAGTTTCAAACTTAATTTCCAACTACCCTATACATGATTCTTGATTCATTTTTAGGTATTAGTAGGAAACAAACCTAGAATTGTTTTAGATTTGGTTTGGCATTATTTTAACTTTAATTGCAATAGATTATCTATTTACTTATTGTTATCATCAACATTTTCTTTCATTAAGAACATGCAAATTAAATCTTACTATATATATTTTTATATACTTGGGTCCTTCTTGTTTTCGGGAACTTCATACAACTTATTTCATCCTTTTATGAGTTATTATGCACTTACTCTTATATATGGTCATATTAGGGCTTACTAATGTTTGCAAGATAAGTAACTTGAACACAGATCAAAAGCTATATGTTTTTGCATGTCTGAGCTTCTCATAATTCCAGAAGCACATAATCATTTATTTTATGATCTTATAAGTCATATTTTCCATGTGAGCAATATTGTCCATAATAGAGTGTTTGTCTCATTCTTGATTTCAATAATTGTTCTATGATTTAAAAATTGAATGTTTTTGTATATTTGAACACATGCTGATCCTAAAATCTCATGAATATTGATTTCATCATTCCATTACTTATTATACGCAAATTCTCATAAAAATCATATTAGCACCATAATCAAAGTTTAATTTGAATAACAATCACATGATTCAAAATTAAATACTTTTGCATATTTGGATTCTTATGGATTTTAAATGAATATAAAAATTTATTCCATTGAAATTGAATCAAAATTACAAAAGATATTCATGGTTGAATATGGAACCGATTTGGAAATTTCATTGAATTAATGAAATCGCTTTCCTTAAACATAAAAACGCCTTCCCTGAATGGGCTTACCTCTATTCGGTGACCCGAACCGCATCGCAGTATTACACACAAAACAGGCGATCCACGGCACGCCGGGCGGCGCTCTGGTGGTTTTCCGTGACGGCGGCACCAGAGATTTCTCGGCGCACTCGGGTAGAATCAATTCGTCGAAGAGTTATTGGAGCAAAGCTTGCAATGAGGAGGGCGACGGCAACAATGGCGGGCGGTGGAGAGAAGATGACCAGGGCGTGAGAGCTTGAATCGGTAGCAATTTAAGCATTAATGGATGCCAAGGATCCTATTTTTGAGGTCGAACGAGGTGGAGACTCACGGATTGTTTCGCTACCACGCAGCTACGGTCTTAGGGAAGAAGGGCTCACGCGCGGCGACATTTCGCATGGAGAGGGCTAGATGTTTTGAGGGCTTTTGATGCTTGAGGCTTGGTGATGCTCCAGCTCAACCGGATTTGGAAATGGGGTACTCTATTGCTCGGATTTTGCTTCACACTTCAAGCAGAGCCTCGGTTCATGGCGGATTTGGGCCGACTCAGGCTGGGGAAGTGAAGAGGAAGTAGAGGGGAATGAGAAAGAGGCTCGTTGCGGTCACTGAGGTGCGGTTTATAGTCAAGGATTGCAGCGAGTGAGTGGGCTTTGTGGCAGTGATCGAGCTCGCTTCTTTCGAGCTTCGGAGACTTCGCCCGAAGGGAGCTAATCCGGTTGTGGGCGATGCGTTTGGCAGTTGGGACCTGGGACCACTGCCAGCGACTAAGAACTTCTCAAATGCGCCAACGGAACGGAACAGCAACGGATGGCCCACACGGCAGTGATTGGTCGAGAAACGAGTGGTTGGGGTGATTTTCTTTGAGATCAATTGAAGTCCATTATTTTCCAAATTTTGTTTTTCAAAAGGATTTGATCTCAGAGTGCTTCTATAAAATTTTCAAGCCAAAATATGGTTCCATCATTTTATAAAAATTCTGACATTGCATTGTTTCGATTTAAAAGTTGTCTTTTCATTTTATTTCTTCATTTCTCCATATATGAAATTTCATTTTATGGCTAAAATGATTTACTTATATGCTCAGGGTTCTCATGGCAATTTTTCTAAATTTTTACATTTTACATTTTTGCCTTTTCCCTTTTTCATTCTTTAATTCCATTTGTTGGATTTTTCATACAAAGAATAAATCCAAAGAAATCCAATTAAAACCAATAATGGCAAGAGAACTCAGAAATAATTATACTCAAATTCAAAATATATATTTTTACTTATTTGCATTTTTCGGGATGTTACAGACTCCCATCTCCTGGCGCCACCCCTCCCTGCTGCTCTCTCTTCTCTAGCAAGCCTCCGCCTGCCTTTGCCCGATGAGCTCCTGCGCCCCTCCTGGCGCCTGGCCTTCCTCCTCAGCCGAAGTAGCTCTAGCAGCAAGCGTCGCCCCTGCCTCCTCCCTGGCTCGAACTCCCCTCGGCGCCATCCCCCTCTGCAGCGAATGGAAGACAGAAAGGAAGAACAGAGAGGCGTGTAGCCTCGGCAAGTCGGCGGTTTTCCTCACCAGGCGTCTCTCCTTCCTCTTGGTGACAACAGCGCGGAGCAAGCCGATGCAAGAAGCAGCAGCAGTCGGGCGCGTGCCTCCTTCCGCCGGCCTTTAGGCGCTGCCTGGCCTCCCTCGGCCTAAGTGCCCTCTTGCCCTTCCCTGTGGTGAGGACTCAAGCCTAGAGTTCATTGAAATATTTGGTTTATTTATGCATGCCATGTGTTCGATGAAATGCCTGTGAGGTGTGCATCGGTGTAGTGGCTCTCGTTTGGGCCGATTCGAGGTGGTGGTTTGATTGCTTTTAATGACTAGCTTGATATCTGATTGCTATGATTTTTACGCTTGCTGCACATATGAAAAGAATCCCTTATGAATCTGAAGACGTATATGGTTTGGAAAGATACATGAATAAATTTGTAAGTGATGAAATGCTGAAGTATTTGTCCCTAATGATTAATCTTGCTTGCTTCAGGTGTAAAATCTTTCCATATTGTGCTTAGTAAAGATATGTATGTCAACTCAAAACAAGTTTGGTCGTTTAGTTGCTATTAACTTATTTGCATGAAAAACTTGACTTTGTAATCACCCCAAATGCCCATGCTGGATTGGTCTCCGAAATGCAATGTAAATGAATATGTTCGAATGAAAATAGGTTTAGCTGTGAGTAGAAATGGTTTACTATCGGAATCTATATACTCTCATTCCTAGTTCTTGCGATGTGTATGTGTTTACTTAAGTATCTGTTGTCTAGCATATTGATCATGATGCTTGTTATTGTTAGTTGATGATTATACATGATTAAGGGCTAAGGCAGCTGCATGTTGAAATATAATCATGAATAAGTGCAATGTCCAACACCACTTACTGTTGGCTGTTGACTAGAGGGTGGGATTAGTAGGATCTAATTAGCTCAAGCTTTACTAGCTTTTACCCAGATGGTGCTATAAAATCTTCATGGTTTAATTTGATAGGTTTGAGTTTTTACTCTCAATGGAATGCTTGAACGCCATGATCTTTTAATATCATTCTTCCTTATCATAGAATAAATGGAAATATCGATGTATGCATGCATATATATATATATATATATATATATATATATATATATATATATATATATATATATATATATATATATATAGACACACACACATACATACACACTGAATAAGTTGGTGTATTATCCTAGTCAATGTTGGGTAAAGCTACCCATGGGGATTTAGGTACACAAGGGTTCGTGGTTACGATTGATTGAATGTTTGGTCGATAATTTGTATCCATGTTTGATTTCGATTTCAAGAGGAGTGGCCTCTTCTTTGCGCGCCACTCCACTTTCTCATGTGTATATAAAACAAGTACATCGAGTTGTATGCCTAATTGAGTGGTTCGTTGTTATTTATATGTTCACGGCTAATTTCTATTGTTTGTGGCAAGTGTTAGTTATATTGGTGTCCGTTCCTTCGAGGACGTGATTTACTATTGGATTCGAATGGTCTCTAGTAAGCCTTAATTTCGGTGAGTTTACTGTACTTTTGTTAATATTGCAGTGAGTAGCTAGTATGGGGGTACGTGGATACTCGTGGTTAATTTACAAGAATTGTACTTAACTGTGTCCCGTCTGGGGAATGGAATTGAGTATGTGTGCGAATCGATTAGATGATTATGTGTAGTTGAAATTAATTGCGGTAATTGTATGACAGAAACGTTGTAATGTGTTGTCATGTTTTCTTATTGAATCTATTTAGACTAGTACCGCTGGCAACTTATGAATGTGAGAATTGGCTATGTGGATGTATATGGTTATGGTTATGTTAGAGTTGGTAGTGAATGAAAGGTTGCATTTCATTCATGCAAATTTCATTGTGCATTCATTAAAGGAAGAGGCGACCCATTCGATGTGGACCTCTATGTTCACACGTAGTGAACACGAAAGTCCTACCTCATAGTCTCATTCATCGAGGTGAATGGGGGAGAGACAGTAAGAGTAGACACCTTCCATGGGATGGAAGGGATGTGAGGGTGCACACCGACGGGTGTGCACTCGGCAGTACCGGTACATGCATCGAGAAGAGCATGCATGTGCATTGCATCATTAATAATGAGTTTTGTGGTGATGGTATGTCAGAGAAGATTGATTTGAATTTGATGAATGAGTACATTTCATTGCCTTGCTAATTAGGTTATATGACTATCGTGGTGTGAAGTCGAGTTATGAACTCGACTTAAATCGATGAAAATGGTTTGGGTTGCAAAAAGGGGGTGGTCGAGTCGGGAGACGTTGTGATTTAGCATCAAGTAACGGTTCATGGAAGCTGATTGGTTTTATTATCAAGATGATGGCTTGATTGCAGTAATTTTTGGTATGGTCAAGTTATTACTGTAAATGGGTATAAATGCTTATTGTCTGAATATTGTGTTATTTGCATTACCTGCTCTTATGGTTAAGTTATTGTTTTACTTATGACAAATTGGGTTTGTTATTCTCGTGTACTTTGCTGAGTTTGAACTCACGCTTGTTATCTAATGTTTGTAGGTGCATTGAAGTCGGCATGCATGGATGGGGGTAGTAGCACAATCACGTTTGCAACAAACCATTTAATCGATTTGTAAAGCCTGGTTGTATTGATTATGGTTGTAATATGTCGTTCGTCGTGGTGTAGTTATTAAATTCGCTTCGATGTGGGATTGATTAACTAAGGACCTGCTAGAATGATATCATAACTGTCAATGTTTTCTGTCTGCTGAGTGGATGTCCTCTCGTCTAGAGAGGTCATGCCGAAATTTTCTACAATTCGGTGACTTAGGTTTAAGCCGGTCTTTCGGTGTAAAGGTTGATTTCAGTCTTTTAGTAGATTTGTCATTAGATATTTAGAGTTTTTGGTAACATCCGTGGCGCGTTGAGCGTCAGGGTGTTATAATTATCTCTCTATTCAATCTATTTAAATGTGATTTAAACATCAGTTACATTCAACCGTCATAATATTGTCGATTCTCGGTATGAATATATATAAACTCCTGGAGACGCCCAGACAGGGACACTGAATTCCTCTTCCATTCTTCCTCCTCATCTCTGAATTGTTGTACTATTGTGTTGAGCTATTGAACCTCGTCGGCCTTCCTCCTCAGTGTGCACCGTAAAGGAGGGTGAGCGGTATCTTCGAACCATTATCGTAGAGTTCACCTGCACAGAACAGTAATAAGGTTTCTAGACAGTGCATTAGCGCAATCGCTCTACTTCCTCGATGTTGACTACTTTCACCACCACATCTACGCTGCGCTACTTCCTATTCTTCAGCAACCCCAATTGTAAGTCGTTCATGTGATAAATTGCATATTCTAAAGTACAATGTGTTACCTGCTGTTTTATACATCTCTAGTATTTTATTACATTTGTCTCAATATAAAATCTAAAATAAAAATATTGTGCCTATTTCCAACAATTTTGAAATCTTATTGTGAATATTTTTGTGATTCAGTAATGGTTGGTGCTTCAGATGCAATGAAACCTGAAAGGTTTTCTACTGTAAACTTCTGTAGATGGTAGATAATGGCCAAGTTTTGGCTCATGTCATTGGGGCTGTGGTGGGTGATCCACTCGCAATATCCTTTTATGGTTGACCAGAACCTACAGTTTGATAGTGCAACAACACTGCACTAGGCTGCCTTCTGACTATTTTGGCAGATCAGCTCTATGATGTGTATATGAACTACACATGTGCCACTGAGTTGTGGGATGCACTTGACCAAAAGTATGCTGAAGTTGAAACTGGTCGCTGGTTGTATGTGTGTGAGCAATTTTTTGATTTTAGCATGGATGATTCTAAGTCGAATGTTGCACAAGCACACAACCTCTAGGCTCTAGCTACTGGTTGGCGAGATTGCACACTTGGGTTATGCATTGTCTCCTAAGGTTGTGGCTTCGGGCATTGTTGCCAAACTTTCCTCAACTTGGTGGGATTTTGCCACTAGCTTAAAGTACAAGAGGGAAGAGATTTTTGTTGAGGATCTCATTATAGCCCTTGATGTGGAAGAAAAGGCAAGAGCAAAAGATGCACTAAGCACCATTAATCAAAATAATGCCAATGTCGTCGAGAAAAAATCATATGGCAAGAACTTTAAAGGCCATAAACCAAATAAGACAACTATCTTTAAAAAGATGAAATTTGAGAAAAAGGATATGAAGAACATCACATGTTTCGTGTGCGGAAAGGACGGGTCATATGCCAAAAGACTATCATTATCGCAAAAATAGGACAAATGAACTGGGCAAGAAAAATGCCAACGTGACCATAGACAAGGCCTCGACTTTAGAAGGGTATGGTAATTCTTCTATTGTCTTTTCAGTATGTCAATCCCCTGATTGGTGGGTTGGTACTGGTGCTAATGTTCACGTGTGTTCTGATCAGGCAATCGGGGCTTCCTCCGTCCTAATGGGGAACGAGTCGCATGCTTCTGTTCTTGGTGTTGACACGGTGGATTTGAGGCTTATTTTAGGGAAGATTGTCCACTTAAAAAACGTGCAGCATGCACCAACAATAAAAAAGAACCTCGTTAGTGATTCTCTCCTATGCAGGTATGGTTATAAGCTAGTATTTAAGTCAAATAAAGTTGTAATATCTAAGTGTAGGAACATTGTTGGTAAAGGCTATGAGAGCGAAGGCTTGTTCCGCCTTAGTACTCCGAAGGCTTGTTACAATATGAATATTACAACTGTTTTGAATAAATGTGAGGCCAATATTTGGTGTTGTCATTTCTGTCATATTAGTTTTGATAGCATTGCTCGAATGTCCAGATTACAATTAATTCCAAAATGTGATTTTTTCAAAGGATCAAAGTGTCATTCTTGTGTGCAAGCAAAGCAACTTGGAAAAACCCTTTAAGGGATTAGAGGACGAAAAGAACTTAGCACCACTAGATCTTGTCCATTCCGACATGTGTAAGATGAATGGATTATTGACAAAAGGAGGCAAAAGATATTTTCTAATTCTGATAGATGATACAACACGTTATTGTTATGTGTATCTCGCTGAAAACAAAGGATGAAGTTTTAAACTATTTTAAAATTTATAAGGTTGAGCTTGAGAACCAACTAGAAAATAAAAATTAAAAGACTAAGGTCTCGATCATGAAGGAGAATATATCTCTCAGAATTCTCCCGATTACATTACGAGCATGATATAATCCATGAAGTTACACTACCATATTCTCTCCAATCAAATGGGAGTGGCGAGAGGAAAACTAAACACTAATGAGACATGGTGAATGCTATGTTGGAGAGTCTTTGGTATGCCTAAAATATGGTGGGAGGAAGCTATATTAACAAGAACTTTTATCTAAAAGCAGGTAATCACTAAAAAGTATGAGATTACTCTATATGAGGATGAAAGAGGAGAAAGCCTAATGTCAATTTTCTCACGAACTTAGGGGTGTTTGACAAAAGTCAATATATCATTGCGAGAAAAAGAAAAAAACTTGGATCTAAAATAGTCAATTATATTTTTCTAGGATATGTATATAACAGCTCGGCTTATAGATTTTTAGTAGTAAAATCAGAAACTCTTAAGATTATTGCTAACATGATAATGGAGTCGAGAGATGCTTCATTTTTTGAGGATATTTATCCTAAGAGGCCAGTAGTACTTCACGAACCGAGAATACTCAAAATTGAAAATAATAATAATAATAATAATAATAATAATAATAATAATAATAATAATAATAATAATAATAATAATAATAATGTTGAACCTACCACTGTTTCTGAACTAATAAGTGATACACTACTAGTAGAAGATATTTACGATGAGCATAACACTTTAGTCGTAGAGACTCTCGTAGAGCAAGAAACAAAGGGTTAAGAAAACCATTGATGATGACTTTATTGTATACCTCGTGGATGATGTGCCAAAATCTCTTGCGAGCTTATGCACTACCTAATCTGAGTATTGGAAAGAGGTGGTCCAAATTGAGATGGATTCTGTAACATCCCAAAAATTCTAGTAAAATAAAAATAAATATTTTGAATTTGAATATTATTTTTCTGAGTTTTCTTGGCATTATTGATTTTTATTTGGATTTCTCTGGATTTATTCTTTGTATGAAAATCTAGCAAATGGAATTAAGATCAAAAAGGTAAAAGTAAAATTTTGAAAAATTACCACCTAAACCCTAAGCCTGCAGGAAAAGCATTTTTACCCACAAATAAAATTTTTATGAACAAGAATGAGACTTAATTATTGAAAAGACCTCACTTTGACTAGAAACAGTGCAATGTCAAATTTAATACAAAATCTTTAGACTATAGCTCGACCTGATAGAATTTTTCTAGTAACCTCAATAAATTACCTACTCCTCGTAAAAATATTAGAGATTTATCATGTCATATAAGTCCTCTAAAAACTCAAAAACAGAAATAAGGAAATTTTGAATAATAGAGTGTTGGAATTTTAATTAAATAATTGACAAATAAATTAACTTGAAATTTTTTGTGGGAGCATCCTTAGCTTAAATAGAATGCTTATAAAAAGTTTTAAAAATAAATAATATAATTCACACACTTAAATAAATCAAAATATGAAAATAAACTTTTGAGCAGATAGTAATGTCAGAATATTAATTAATTTTTTGTAGAACTTTTTGACCCAAAGTTTTTACTGGAGGTAGAACATTGACTGGAGACCTTATTCAAAAATCTTTGAAAAATTTGGGTAGTGAATGGCATCCAAATTAATGCAAACTTAGTGAAGATGGTGAGATGGTTGATCAAAAGGAATACAGAAGCATGATAGGTTCACTTTTATATCTCACTGCATCAAGGCCGGATACTGATCTTTGGCCTGTCATGAGCATTATAATAACAGACGTCTTTACCGTTAAATTAACTGCATGGATTATTTGCACGATGGAACATGCAGACACTAATTAATCAAGGTCGTAAAGAAATAACTACTTAACCAGCAGGTGATCCATGTATGTCTGGTTTCTGACAGTCACATGTAAACATCCTTGATTTTCTGCAGCCTGGCAACCACATCTTTCATGGTCGTCCTTTCTTCAGGCGAGTGATTTGAGCACAGCAAACCCAGCTCCATTATCGACCGTAGGCCACCGCTGTCATTTCCAGTAGTAAATTCATCCACATCGTCATCCTCGTCATGTTCGAGTAGGTGGCTGTCCACGACATGAGCGAGCCCGGAAGGAAAAGCTTGATTGACCCACGAACGCAGGCTAAGCTCCCCGACGAACATGGGATCCATTGGATTCTTCCCTGTGAACACTTGTAAGAGTAGGATTTCGTAGCTGAAAACATCACTCTGCCGCAATGCTTTCCCCGCCAAGCCGCACTCTGTTCATGCATCGCGATAACATCACTTATATATTTAGATACGACTACATAACAAAAATACTCCACATAGTACAGCACGGTTAGTTAATTTACGAGGATAATATAGCAATAAAAAAAGGCAACAAATTAAGCTAGGTTATATGTACCTGGTGCCATATACCCAATCGTTCCTGGCATGCTTGCTGAGAATATGGCGTCGTCGTCGTCGCCCAACAGAAGCCTTGCAATGCCAAAATCTGCGACATGTGCGGTCATATCTTGATCCAGCAGCACATTGCTGGGCTTCAAATCACAGTGAAGGACTACCTCGGGGAGTTCGTGATGCAAGTACGACATGGCCATCGCCACATCTAGCATGATGTCCACTCTCTTGGCAGGTCCCAAGCAAAAGCGACACCCGCCGCTGCTGCTACCACTCGATCTGGACGACGGCGACAGCCAGTTCTCCAGGCTCCCATTTGCCATGTAGGGGAGCACCAGTGCCTTGAAGTCGAGATTGGAGCAAGTGCTGAGTATCCTTAGCAGGTTCCGGTGCCGAGCCATGCGCAGTGCACGGCACTCGGCGTCGAAGCTCTTGGAGGCTGTATGGCTCTGCATGTTGAGGACTTTAATCGCGACGATCGAGTCGTCAGCTAGCCGGCCCCGGTAGACCTTGCCAAATCCCCCAGCCCCAACAAGGTTGCCATCACTGAAGTTGTTGGTAGCACGACGAAGCTCGTGGTAGGAGATCGATCGGTGGTTGAGTGCCAGCTCCATGGTAGAGGTGGTCGGTGCCTGTTCTTTCTTGGCCCGTCTTCTCTTAACCACCATGTATAAGGAAAAGAAAAGGATCATTCCAAGAACTACTACTAAGGGGAGCAGGAACTTGAAATGACGCCATAATTTTGGTGAGCGAGAGTGTGGATGCTCTGTGTTTGGGCGGCAGGGCAGAAATCCCAAACGTGGAAGGCCGCAGAGCGCCGACTTTCCAACCAGTGATTGAAGGCTCATGTTTGAGAAGACACCACCCTCTGGTATCTGCCCATCTAGTCTGTTGAAAGAGAGGTTTAGGCTGGTGAGGACGGTGAGATTGACCAGGGACATGGGGATGGCACCAGAGACGGAGTTGTAGGAAAGGTCCAGGGTGTTGATGCTGATCAGCTTGCCAAATGTGTCTGGAATAGTGCCTTGGAATAGGTTGCTTGCAAGATTGAGATAGATTAGCATTTCGAGCTGCCCGATCGAAGCCGGTAGGCTACCATGCAACCTGTTGGCTGAAAGATTCATTTGGACTATCATTTTCAGGTTAGCGAGTTCAGCTGGCAGAGAGCCAATCAAGGAGTTGCGAGACAGGTCGAGCTGCAGAAGGTTCTTGTTGCTCCATAAGCTTGGTGGTATGCTGGATGAGAGCATATTGCGTGACAGCGTCAGGTTGCCGATGCTGTCCGGTCTTGGACCAACCAAGTTATTAGCATCGAGGCTCAGTTGTTGTATGTTGCGGAACCTGCCGACTTCTCTTGGTATGCTGCCAGTCAGGTTGTTCCTAGAGAGGTCAAGCATCTGAAGATTTTTCATACTTGTGATAGGTACCGGGATTCTCCCGGTTAGTTGGTTCTTACGGAGATCTAACATGTAGAGGTTGCTTAGATTTGACAGCATGGGAGGCACGCTGCCGGTAATTTGATTCTCACACGCGAAGAAGACTTGCAGCCCTGTCAGGTTTCCCAGGCACTGCGGGAGGGTCCCTGTGAAGGAATTCCTA
Organism: Guadua angustifolia; assembly: GCA_036346375.1. Lineage (NCBI taxonomy): Eukaryota > Viridiplantae > Streptophyta > Magnoliopsida > Poales > Poaceae > Guadua > Guadua angustifolia. Next base: position 27,685 of record JAYEVE010000235.1, on the reverse strand, counting down.
CATATCTTGAGCTTCTGCATGTTGGTACTTGCCTTCAAGGAAATTCCATGTGATGCCGAAGCGAGAGAGATCTTTCAGGTTCCCCAATGTCCCGGGTACTTGCCCCGTCAGGTTGTTATATGACATTTCTAATGTTGTAATGGCTGACATGATACTGAGAGACGATGGGATTTCGCCGTTCAGGAGATTGATCCCGAGGTTCAGCCAGTCAAGCCGCGTTAACCGTCCTAGCTCCGGCGGTATCTCCCCCTCCAGCAAGCACCCACTCATGTCCAACAAGACAAGTCCCGTGATGTTGCCCAACTCTGCTGGTATCTTACCAACAAGGCGATTCACGCCAAGGGCGATGTAGGTGAGGCGTTGCAGCGCCCCTAGCCATTCAGGTACGGTTCCACCCAAGTAGTTATAAGATAGAGAGAGATTAGTGAGGTGCAAACAATTGGCCAGCCCCGAAGGAATCGTCCCGGTGAATTGATTCCAGGATAGCCACAGGTTCTCCAGTAGCATGGCTCTACTCCCGTTGCCGGCCGCGGATGGGATGACTCCGGAGAGGTTGTTTTTGCCAAGGCTCAGTGTTTGTAGAGTGGACACATTGAGCAGGGTTGGCGGCAGGGGACCGGACAAGCCGTTCTCGTCCATGACAATGGCGGTGACCTTGGGCAAGAAGCTAATGGCCACCGGGATGCTTCCTGAGAGGCTGTTGTTCCCGAGGTGCAGGTACCTTAGCTCCGTCGTGCTGTTGAATAGCCGCTCCGGTATGGGCCCTGCCAAGCCGTTGTTCCGAAGGCTTAGGAGCTGGAGGCCGCGCAGCGTCTCCGGTGCCTCTGGGCCTCCTGGGGGGATCGGGATCCCTCCGGTGAGGTTGTTGAGGCTCAAGTCGAGGCTCTCAATCCCGGTGAGGTTGTAGATGGTGGTAGGGATAGCGACGGACAGGCGATTCCCCGAAAGGTCCATGGATCTAAGGCGGGGCAACCGGCCGAGGTCGGCGGGGATGGGACCGGCGAGGTCGGTATTGCTGAGGTTGAGGAGGGAGAGGAAGGAGAGGTTACCGAGCTGAGGTGCGAGGTTGCCGCTGAGCCGCACGCCAGGTAGCACCAGGGTGGTGACCAACTCCCGACGGCGGTGGTGACTGCTGCATGACACGCCAACCCAGCTGCACAGAGGGGCTTGGGCTGTCCAGTTGCTACGCAGGACACCGAGCGGGTCAGAAACCTGGGCCTTGAACGCCAGCAGCGTCGCCAGGTCAGAGGAGTTGCTGGGTAACGCCGAGACGGCCGTGTTTGCAGACGAGATGGCCAGGAGCGCCATAGCTACGGTGCGCAGTGGCCGCTAGTGTAGTTAGAAAAGACTGTGTACATATGTATGTTAAAGACTTTTTATATCCATAAAAAGTACTAACATTTATATTAAAATTAGTATAGAGGGATACTAAAAAATTTAAAGAACAAACGACCACGGACCACCTGTTTTTGTTTGGTACTAGCTCTAGCTCATTGTCTAAGTCTCGAGTCCACGATGCTCGATCGGTTGATGAGGACGGCAGTGGACATTTCTATCTGATCTGTACATTTGTTTCCCATCAATGAACTAACGAACAATCCAGTCCAGTCCTCTCAATGCAGTACGATTCACTCACTAGTCACTAGCATTAATTGACTTCTGAATTCGATTCTGACACGTCACAAGAAACATCCCCTCAGAGCATCTCCAAAAACACCCTTCAAAAGTCAAATTTAGAAAACTCTAGAAAAAAATATCTCCATATCTCCCCCTCTTCAATAGCACTCTCTATATCAAACTCTCTATTTTCTTTCTCCTATATTCTAATCATATTCTACATAACTGTCATAATAGCAATCGTTTTTTTACCGGTAAATTTAAACAACTATATTTAAATGCGGGAATGAAATACACGAATTTTGTATGGAAAACCGTTTTGGGAAGAAAAACCATTGACAGATGAAGGTTATATCATTATATAAGGGATGTTTATAATGAGACTTTCTTTTCTCTTCTTCTAGCCTTGCTCTATTCTATGAATTATAGGTATATATTTAAAAAATTTTATAAATGACTTGTTGTAGAAGTAGAATTCGAGTTGGAGTAGAAAATGAATTTATATCACACTCGAACTCAATAAAGTCAGATATACATCAGACACACGTCATCTCAACTATGCTTCACCTCAGCCAGCGTGGCCCATTTTCTCAATGCCATCTCTTTGATGTTAACCCTCGGCGTTGTTCATGCTGGTGCTAAGAAAAGGGCATTTTTGCAATTAGTTTTCAAGATGGCATTTTTAGAAATAGAATACAAAATGCCAAAATAGGGGGGAAAATCTCCGCATTAGTCTGTGAAAAATAGAAAATTCTAGAAATTCTCTGATTAATCGAGAAACAAATTAACTAAAATATCTATGTTGCTCATTTGGTAGGATTAGGTTATAACAATGTATATTAATAACGTATAGATATCGTGATCGGTTACATTTGTACAAAAATATAAGTATATTTTAATTGAGAAAATTGGTTATTTGCCACTTTAAAGATTTTTTTTTCGAAAGAGCAGCAAGAGAGTTGCCGCAATTTGTATTAAGAAGAAAAGGGAAGGGTGGCCCAGTTTTTATAAGGAAAAAACCGGTCCCGAAAAAACCTCACAGAACATATTGATACCCACCTCACATTGATACTACACAGTACACATTGCTACCCGCCACACTGAACACCATACAAACCCCTACTACCACCAAACACAAAACATCACGCACACCTAGACCAACGCTCGAACAGCTAGAAGGATGCTACTTTGTAGCATTCGTGCGCCAAGCAAAACCATGTTCTATCACCGTGTCCTTGATCGTTGTTGCCACCTGTTCAGTTGTTTTATTCTTCCCCTGGAATATTCGTTGATTTCTTTCGAGCCAAAGATTCCACCAGAAGTATATTAGCAGACCGTCCAAATCCCGTCGCTTCTCCTTTTCATATTTGGTTCTTAGCCTTCGCCACCACCTATATATCGAGCCGTCGTCACTCAAATTCTGCCATCGGTCTAATTTTTCCCATCTCAAAAGAAGCTCCCATACTTGTTTAGCGAAACAGCAGTCTTTACAGAGGTGGTTCGTTGTTTCCGGAGATGCATTGCAAAGAGTGCATATCGTATTGCATGGCCAACCCCTTTTGAGCATGTTATCGGCTGTTAAAATTTTATTGTGAAGCAATGTCCATGCAAAGAATTGATATTTAGGTTCAGCTTTGGCTTTCCATATTGGTAATAACTTCATTCTACTATAAAGTGTGTCAAATTGTATGAGGTAGGCACTCTTAGTTGAGTATTGTCCATTGGATGTCCAGCGCCAGGTTATTTGATCTTCTCTCTGTTAATCTCGATTGACTCGCAATTCGCTTCATGAAGGTCCACAAACTCCCGCACTTCATTTTGAGAGGTCACCGAGTACAACATCGGATCCAATAATTGTTTGCCAAAGCTCGTCAGATCGAGATGTTCTTTCTTCTCGCGATTTGGAAAAGGGTTGGAGCAATGTTTTTGGGGCTCTTCCTTGTACCCATTTCGATCTCCAAAAGTCCGCTAGTTTGCCGCTTCCCACCGCTACTACATCGTTGATGCATTGAAGAGGGCTATATCCGCTTCATCGCAGGGTAGGTCCAGCCCCGACCAAGCCCTTTCGTTGCTTTTCCATTTGAACCAAAGCCACCAGAGTCTAAGCGCGCGGCTAAAACGTTCCATGTCCTTGATACCTAGTCCCCCTTTGTTTTTTGGCAGGCACGTCACTGGCCATTTAATCAAGCAGTGACCCCCACTACATTTTTCAGGGTCTTTCCCACTCCAAAGAAAACTTCGTATGAGTTTATCAATGCCTCGAATCAGCCATCTTTGTGCTGGAAACACCGTCATATGATAGATTGGTTGAGCTGTAAGCACGGATTTGACGAGGGTTTCCTTTTCGGCTCTGGTAAGTAGTTTACTTTTCCATCCCGCAAGTCTGTTGCTCATTTTATCAAGTAGAGGTTGGATTTCGACTCGCCTTAGCTGCCTGATGTGTAGTGGTAGGCCCAGATACTTTCCCGGGAAGGTTGAGAGCTTTCCTGGAAAGATGTTTAACAACTCTTGAAGCAAGTCTTGTTGGCATCTAATCAAAGAAATTTCAGTTTTGGAGATGTTTATTTTCAGGCCCGAGCACCTTCCAAAAACTTCTAGAATTCGATTAAGGGCTGTCAGCTCTTTGGCATTTGCATTTAAGAAAATCCCAGCGTCGTCTGCGTACAATGAGCAGCGAAGCCTTGCTGTCGGTGGGAGCACCGGTTTGAGAATACCGTTGTTTACTACTACTTCTAGCAGACTTTGTAGGGGGTCTATTGCGAGGATGAAAAGCAGGGGGGATAACGGATCTCCTTGTCGAACCCCTCTCGCGTGTCTTATTGTCGCCGTTGGCTGGCCGTTGATTAGAATTTTTGAGGATGAAGTCTTGAGGATCGCCGCCACCCATTCACGCCATTTCCATCCGAAGCCTAGGGTTTGAAGGACTTCAAGGAGATAACTCCAGTTCAGTGAATCGAATGCTTTCGATATATCTAATTTGATGAAGAGAGCTGGTTTCTTTGCTTTGTGAAGCTTTCAGATTACTCTTTGCACGTATAAAAAATTATCGTGGATGCATCGCTTTTTTATGAAGGCGTTCTGTGAGACTGAGACCAACTCATCTAGCTTGGGAGCAAGTCTATTTGCTAGAATTTTGGTGATAATCTTCATGAAACTATTTATAAGGCTGATGGGCCTGAAGCATTCCAATCTATTTGCCTGCTCTGTTTTTGAAAGAAGGACAATGTTGGCCTCATTAAACTTGTGCAAATTTTCATGACGGAGATTGAAGAAATCTTTTATTGCATCCACTAAATCATTTTTGATGATATTAAGGCAGGTTTTGTAAAATAGGCCAATATATCCATCAGGGCCTAGGGCCTTCTGCGAAGGAAGCCCCTGAATGGTGGCAACGATCTCAGCATCTAAAATTTCGGCTTCCAAGTCGGTGAGGTCTCTTGCATGGTATCCCAAGGAATCCCATCGCAGTGCTTTGTCTCTAATAGCATGTTGTCCCAGTCCCTTTCTGAAATACAGGTATGCTTCGTGTAGTTTGTCTTGCTGGCTTAGCATGATTCTGTCGTCTCGTTGTAATACACGAATGAGATTTCGACGTCTTCTTGAGCTGGCCATTAAATGGAAGAAACGGGTATTGGAATCTCCCAATCGAATGTTTGTTAGCCTCGTGTGTTGTCTAGCCCTTGATTTCTGAATGGCAGCTAGGCCAAGAAGTTTGGTTTTGAGAATTTTACGAAAATCGAGCTCGTCTTGAGAAAGTGGTCGTCTTTCTTGGGTGCTTTCAAGGCTGGTGATTATGACTTGAATCAAAGCTGTTTGTAGTGCTAGATGTGCGAAAGTTTTTCTCCTCCATGTTTTTAGTGCCTTAGCTGTTCTGAACATTTTGATATTCAATTTTAGTAAAGCATCGACGATGGACCCGGTTGAGCCTCAGATTGAGCCATCGCTCTTGGAATCCCGGCATGGTGGTCCAGCAAGCCTCAAATCGAAAACCCTTAAAGAATTGGCGGGTAGTATTTCCCTGCATTAGGAGCGGGCAATGATCAGATGTCATCGTCGCCATTGCGCACAGATCTGCATTTGGGAAGGCCTCATGCCATTCTGTTGTTGCCAGAAATCGATCTATTCTTGTCATGATGGGCTGATTCTGTTCATTTGACCAAGTGAATCTACGGCCATGTAGATCAAGTTCTAAAAGTTGTAATCTATTAATGGTATGGTTGAAACGTTGCATCATTCTCCTATTTGTTGGACCTCTGTTCTTTTCATTCCTTTGTCTGATGAGGTTGAAGTCCCCTAATATCAGCCATTTGGGCAGCACTGTTCCATTGAGTGCTTCAAGCTCAGCTAGGAAATTTATTTTGTCAAGAAACTGCTATGGTCCATACACTCGTGATGTCCCATGTTTCCGCGTTATACCGATGTTAACGCTAGCGGTGATTGTATGCGTAGTAGTTCTAGCATTCTGAAGGTCGTAAATATCCTGAACAGTCGCAAGTAGGATTCCGCCAGAGGATCCATTGGATGGTATACATGTGGTCTGGGAAGCTAGCCTAGACCCCAAAGTTTCGTTTAGCAAACCTATTGTCCAGTTTGCTATTTTCGCTTTCTCGAGGCATACAATCAGTAAGCACCGCTGATGTAATGAAACGCTTAACACTTTCTCGCTAGTAGGTCATTTCAGCCTCTAACATTCCATGAGAGAACAATGCAATTTGTTGACATCAGAAATTATGCATACCACTGCACGGGAGGCCGGTCTTACATTAGTTGTCATACATGTTGCCAAAATACAACGATCCAGCAACACAACATTTTTGGGTATTAGACCCAAATAGATAAAGTGTTTGCAACTACAACACGAAGGCCTAATGGCCCTTCTATCACCAGCGATTGCAACTGCGGAAGTAAGGTCTGTCGGTCCGAAATACAAAGGCCTAATGGCCCGCACATGACTAGAATAGTTTCGGGCAGTTATTAACCATGAATTGCTGATAAAAAGATGAACACCAGCATTCAAAAATCGCACACCCGCCATTGCCCCTTGTCTGACCTGTATCCCTTCCAACAAGCTTTGCAACATCACAGTCTTCTACCTCTGACCGACTTCCCCTCTGAACTCCTCAGTTGAAAGTAGGCTTTGTCACCGGCGCCACCTTTGCCGCCTTCTTTTTGACCTTGTGTTTGGTGCTGCCATGGTTCACCAGGTCAAGGAGAGCCTCCACCTTTTCTTTGCTAATTGGTTTTCAAATGCCCAAATTAGTCTGTTCAAATAAATCAACATGCGAGTTGTCAGATTGTGGTGGAGGACTTAAATCTTTGAGTTTTGCCGCTAGTAACTCTTGTGCTAGCTGAATACTTCCTCTATTGACTCCTACCCTCGATTTGGCCTTAGCAGCTAGTCTAGAGCTCTTTCTTTGTGTGGAGCTGTTAGGGGATGTAGTCGTGTTTTCAGGGTTGTATTGCTGTAGACCATTGATGCTTGGAGGGGCTGGAAGGATGGGCTCTTCAGTGTTGTGTGATACAGCTATTATAAAATTTTCTAAACCGACTTGGTTATTAGTTGAGTTTTGGTCTGTTGGTGCTGACTCTTGAGCAACTGTTTGCTGGTCCCTTAGGCATTGAGGTGCTGGGTGTTCTAGTATATCCATTTGGGTGTTTGTTGCTGCTGTAGGCTGTCCAGTTGAGGCGCTTGCTATTGTAGTTTGCTTTGGAAACCCAATTTCGGTGGCTACTATAGCAGTTGTCGTTATTTCAGTGGTTTGGACAAACGGAGTGAGCCTAGAGCTAGTATCTCCCTCCTGCACTCTGACAGTCTCATCCCCATCCCGCGGACAACATTTTTCAGCAGAGTCTAGCATATCTAGGTGGTGTATTGGCGCATCAGGGCTCTGGACTTCAACTGTTTGGCTAGGATTTTCTATTTGGCATAAAGTGAGCGACAATATGGGCCAGGCAGCTGGGTTTTTTTCGGTATGATCAGCATCTGGCTCCCGCGTAGATTGATTACACCCCTCCTGTAAATTGGTTCATCATACCCCACCCCAAGAAGACATCAATGTACTCGATAATCGTGGGAATTCCTATTGTCGCCTTCCAGAATAACGGGATCTAAACTGGGATCCCCCACCTGCACTTTAAGGGTCTCCTCCCCCTCTTGCGGACGACTAGTTTCATCAGAGTCTAGACTGGCTAGGTGTATTGTCGACTCATCAGAGGTTTCAGGGCTCAGGTTTTGGACTGGTGGACTGGGAGTTTCCACTTGGCCTAAATTGAGCGACATAACGGTACAAGCATCAGAGGATTTTTTGGTATGATCAGCGTATGGCTCCAGCACAGCTTGACTACCCCCCCTTTTAATTTGAATATATCCTCCCCACCCCGCAAAACATCAACAGCCTGAAAAAGAGAGAAGGTTCTATTGTCTCCTTCCAGAAAATTAGGAGCTAAGCTGGAGACCGTAGAGGGGCGTAGAGGGCATCCAGAGGGCAGAGGACTCGAACATACCTTCGGTTCCACCTGCTTCCGTTTCTCCAGAATCTCACCCACCTTGGCGACCTCCGGCCTGATGCGGGGGCCCTCCTTCTGGATCATCTCTTGGTCGACTGCAATGCACCGCAAAAGAAAGAGACGCTTAGCGCCGGTTTCGCAGGAGGTGAAGCTTTTTCTCAGAAGTCCGAAGAGATGGCCACCGCCTTCATCGATGATGCCGGTCGTAGTTCCCGTGGCACCGAGAGGTCGACCCAACAGGCCGCGCCAGACTCGCCGAGGCGCCCTCCATACCTCCCTGCGATCTTGAGTCCTGCACCCACCGACTCCCGCGATGTCTCGCGGCTGGCTGCGATGGCGGTTGTCGTGGTTGAAGTCGTCGTCGTCGTCGCGATCATGTCGTCGATGGCAACCATTTCCCCGGTTTCTATCCAGGTCTCCTTGTTCGCGCCTTTCTCCTACTTCATCCGGAGCCCCGTAGGCCCAGATGAATTCCCTTCGCTGCTTGCAGGTTTGGAGGTCCTCCCAAGCCACCGCGACCACGAAGGAAGGAGAGGTCCTCCACGATCTCCAGGTGGTTGCGAAGATTGAACACTTGTCCCCGCTTCAAGTCGGTTGGTTCGTCGAAGTGCGGCGCCATCTGCGGAAGTGGAATGTTGGAAGGTGGAATCTCCCTGTCTGGCTCCATCACGACCAAACTAACCTCCTTCGGGATGTCACAAGGGTCTGCACACCATGCCCAGAGGTCGAAGGACCTTGTGCGTTCCCTCCTTCTTGAGCGCTCCTGAACGAAGTGGATGGCACAGCTCTTCCCCAAGGCTCTAGCTACCACTTCCTCACTCCAAAGAATGCACCGCACCCCTTCCACCGCACCTTGACATGATACTAAAAGTTGATATTTGTTACATATCGATGCTCGGTCCATGCTGCGAACTTGTATTCTTCGCCTCAGATGGCACCATTGCCGCAGTGCACCCTCTTCTCCGTCATTTGGTCGAGAAGATAATCAAGAATTGCTCGGGGAAGTGCTTGATCAGTCGAAAGTCGCCGTGGTTGAGGTTGAAGCGATCTCGCAGCATGTCACCCACGATGTACGACTCAACATCATGGTCATAGCCATCAAACCAAAGAGAAAATGACCCTTTCAATGAGGTCATCCCTTCGGCGCTTGATGGAGCCAGTGGCCGAGATGGCACAAAATGCCCTGGCCGGCCTGGCCCTAGGGTCGCCGGGATATCGCGCCGCCATGTCTCTTCCTTCCCGAACCACTTCACTGAATGATTTGCTGTTAGGTTTGTGAGGGAGGTTTGAGAGGAGGGGCTGGAATGCCGACTGAGGCTGGGCGGTTGGCTTGTGGTAGAATTTATCCAAGACTCTGTCACTGCCTCTGTTCTTTGGGCATGCCCTGGCCTTGTGCCCAAACTGGAGGCAATGCCAGCATTTGGTTGGTGCTCTGCAGAGGCCCGCTACATGATTTGGTGAAAGACAATTAAAACATTTACCCTGAACCTTCTGCTTGAAGAATGCTGAGCCGGTGAGTTGAGGGGATGGTTGTTCCGCTTTGCCTTCATGCATTGAATGCACTTGCCGCTTCCTCCACCAATATTGAGGTTTAACCTGGATCCAATCCTGAGGTTCCACCCTTGGACCTACATGTTTCGTAGAGCTTTAAGGTGGGATACTGGAGCCTTGATTTCTGATTGCTTTCGACGCGGGACTCCACAAAGCTTGTTGAGTCTTGTCGAGCTGACCGGCTTGATCAATGCGCATTGAACTGTCTTCTGTAGAATCACTCGTCCCCTTTTGAATCCATTTACCCTTCTCAGAGGCTGGTATCCTAGATTGTAGCATATCCACCTTCTCTGCTGCCCTTGAATGCTGCCCGGGAGTCCCATTACATTTCTCTAGCCGATGGAAGCTCTTCTTTCTTCCCTCGGCCGATGCACTTCAAGTGTAACATCCCGAAAATTCAATAAAGTGAAAATAAATATTTTTAATTCAAAATAAATGTTTTGAGTTTTCTTGGCATTGTTGGTTCTTATTTGAATTTTATTGATTTTTGTTGTATGGAAATCCAACAAATAGAATTAGTAAATGGAAAATGATAAAAGCAAAAAGAGAGAAAAATTACCATAGAACCCCTGATCAATCAATTAAATCATTTTAGCCAACAATTGAAATTTTATGCATAGAATAATGAAGAGATAAAAATGGAAAGCCAACATTTAAATCAAAATCCCAAACGAAATTCAATAGCAGCCACCGGTGTGGGCCAATTGTTGCTACTACGTTCATTGGCACATTGGAGAAATCCTCGATCCACTGACAAGGGATCCGAGACCACCTGTCGATTCTTCCTTCAACCCCGTTCTTCCCACCCGCTTTGCTCCAATCGAGAACTCTCCCAAAGCTCGACCGAATCCCACTCAATGTCAAAGAACTTGGCTATGAGCTACACCCCCAGGACCGCCAGACCTCTCCTCATTCCCCTCGCCTCACTTCCCTTTTCCCAGTCCGAGCGCAAGAAACATCCCCCAGAATCCGCCATGGCCGCAGACCCCTGGAGCTCGGGCGCGAAGCAAAATGCGAGTGATTTAATGGTCCTCCTTCCAATTCCTCCGAGCCGGAGCATCACCAAGCACTGCTGATCAGAAGCCCTCAACATTTCTTGAGTCCCTCCATGCGAAATGTTGCTACCCCTGCGCTTCTTTCTTCTCCGAGGCTCGCCATTGTATGGAGCTCCCGGAGCTTTCTCCCGTGTAAACCCTAGGAATGGAACCCCTAGTGTCCACTCATGCTTAATTTGTCAGCCGATTTCACCTCTAACGCCAGCTGCTTGTCTCCACCGAGCGCCATTTCCGCCACACTGACCTCGGCCGCGCCTTGCTCGCTGCCAGATCTCGGCCGAATCGGTTCCCTCCCGGACTCACTGTGCCGGCTGATCCTCTCTGTGCCGTCACGTGAGATCCACCGGAGTACCCTTCGCCGGCCAGCCCTAGAAGCCCTCTGTTTTCTGTCTCTGCGCATGGGCCCGAGAAGTCTGGCGCCAGAGGTGGAAGAAGAGAGCAGAGCCAAAAGACGCTTTCTCCTGGGCAAAACGTATTTTCAATTTCAAAGCCTCTTCAATTCCGAAGTGAATTCAATCTTAGATATCTTTTGAAGTTTTAATCAAATTTCAGTGGGACAAATTTTTATATTCATTTAAAATCCAGAAGAATCTAAATATGTAAAAATATTTAGTTTTTGAAGTATAGGATTTTTATTTAATTTAAACTGTGATTATGGTGCTAATATGATGTTAATGAGAACTTGTGAATGATAAGAACTGAAATGGTGAAATGAATATTAATGTGATGCTAGGATCATAATGTATTCAAATATCCAAAGATATTCAATTCTTGAATCTCGAACAATCATTTAAATTTAAAGTGGGATGAACACCCTATTATGGACAATATTGCTCATGTGGAAAAATATAACTTATAAAATCATATAAGAAGTGATTATGTGCTTCTGGGATTGTAATAAACCTAATCATGCAAAAATATTCAATCTTAGAACCAAGTTTAATAAAATTAGTTGTTAATCCTCATTAAACCCTTTTATGGCCATTAGCAAGATACTAGCATGTTAGCTCATGAAATGGTAATAACACCTTTGAATAGGTTCCTCGGAAATAGCAAGAACCCATGTGTGCATAAATACTTAGAATCAAACTCAATTAGCATTCTCTTAATGAAAGGAAATGTTAATCATAACGATAAGTAAATAGTTAATCTATTGCAATTAAAGTTAAAATAATGCCAAACCAGCTTTGAAACAATTCTAGGATCGCCACCGCCAACACCAAAAATGAATTAAAGATCTTGTATAATGTGATCGCAAACTCAAAATGAAGTTAGCTATATATAGCGCTCAGTACAGTGATCATTTAGGCTATTTCAACAATAGATAAAATAACTCGTCTAAACACTAAAATACATAAAACTAGTTTAGAAGCGGCATGCAAAGTTTATACTACCATATTCTACAAAAGAATCTCATTCCATCAAAGTTTGCATATTATGCTTAATAGCTCAAAACCATTAAGTGTTAACCTTTTGTTTCACTTTTCCTGCCGATTCTGAATAGTATAAACTATATAATGCCACTTAAACCTTTTCGTCAATGAATATAATGTATCAGCCAAAGCCAAAAATTTATGGAATTAGCTTAGGATTGTTATACAAAGCATAAATCATCTTATTGTGAAGAAATAACCATATTTCATCATGTTTTACATGCAAATCTTAATAAATTGAACAACCCTAAGTAATCACATTGCTTTAGGCCTATCTTGAGAGAATAAACTTTAGGTAATAATGAAGGAATCCGTAGTTAAGTTATTTTTATCACGGAGAACCTTCTCAAATATCTTGAAAATAATCTCAGTAGCCTAAATCAATAGATCTATCTTGCATGAAACTAAGTCTAAGCAAAATCATTTAAAGATAAAGAACTATTTAGTCATAATCTAACGCGATCATTTAAGCCTTTTCATTAACTCATAAAACAGCTCATCTAAATCTGAACTTAGTAAAGAACCGCCTAGAACTGATCTTTAAGATATAATCTGCAGTAATCTAAGAAAATATTCTTATTTTATCTTGCTTTGAATCTAAATCCTACTAAAGCAAAATCCATGTAATAAGGTTAGGAAGCATGCTGGGAGCGGTAAGCTCAATATACTTTGCAACTAATGATTAATTCTATTTAATCTAAGCTATTTTTGCGTCTTGAATTCGTAAATTAAGATTAATAAATTCATAAAGAGCAATCCCTATTCTTGTGAGCAGGGCGGCCCAAAGGGGAGGACACTGTGCGACCGCCAAGGCCCCCAAATTGCATCTAACATAAATGTAGAAATATTATTCACGATAAAGCGCCCGAGCTACCCAAAAAAATTTGATGAAAGTGATTATAATGAAGAGGTTTTATCGGTGAGAAGTCTTTTGAGGTAAATTACTTTCTTGTTATAATGGATGTAGCAATTTCTTCATTGAAGAATAGGTTCGAGGATTTTACTACATTTAGAAGAGTATTTGGTTTTTACTTACCTCAAAGAATTTAAAGTCATTGGATAATATTGAACTAAGAAATTGTTGCACTAAATTTGCAAAAACATTTTCCTATAATAGTTTATGTGATATTTAGTTAGATGATTTTTTTCGAACTAAAAGTGCTACAAATGACTTTATCTGCTCACTCACAGTCCACCATGGAGATTTTTGAGTTTGTTAAGGATTTAGATTGCTATCCAAATGTTTCAATTGCTTATCGAATCTTATTCACCATATCTATGACTGTAGCCTCCGCTGAAAGAGGTTTTTCAAAGACAAAATTATTAAAAAATTACTTGAGGTCATCAATGTCACAAGAAAAATTAAATGGTTTGGCAATTTTATGCATTGAGAGGATAAATTGGATGAAATTGATATTGATACTATTATTGATGACTTTGTATCTAAGAGTGTTTAGAAGGAACTTTAACTTGCCCATTTAAATTTGTAGGAGTTGGTGAGATTGACTTTTGTCGCAGCATTATGGTAGTGATGGCAATGTATGCCGGTGGGCTTGAAGGTGCATCTTAAAGGCTAAAGCTCCATTTAGTTGAATAGTACATGAGTTTGATTATGTTTAAACTATCTTTTAGTTGTGACTTGTTCTCTACCAAGTTTATTACATATGAAAGCATTCGATATTTTATTTGCAATAATTATAGTAGTCAATAAAAGAGCCATTTGATTTAGCTCGCCCCGAACCCCTAAAATCTTTAGAACGGTCCTGCTTGTGAAGAGTTTTATTTGTTCTTGCTATCTATTTCTTTTGCTCTTATTGAAGTCTTTTATTTATGTTATTCAGATTGATCGGCGTGTAGAACCGGACGTGGTCAAGTTTATCGCCATTAAATTAAGTAAATGCGTCACCATAATCCTACGCCTTAAATGCGTAATCAATGATTAAGCAAGGCAAGCATCCTTTGACCATATTGATCCTACTATTTTCTATTCCTTTTATGCATCAAATTGTTTTATGCATGCATTACTTATATGTAAATTGCTATCTTGTGGATTTGTTAGTTATAATGTTGTCTCGTGAATCTCCTTTGATGATTATGTACGTGTGAACCTTGATAACCATAGATTGAGGATAGGCATTACTTAATGTCTTCTTGGGTATATACTGATCATATTAACTCGCTTAGCCATGCTTTAGTATTTGAGGAACAGATGATCATGATTAAAATTGTGTTTGAAATGTTTTACATGGAACCCGAATGATCCTTTTGGGAAAATGGTTGCGGTACTTTGATTAAAAACCCAAAATAAAACTATGCTTGGATCGGATTATTATTGGCGATAATAGGATGTGCGAAAGGAATTGCACGTAGTGTAGGGTGAAGTGTCGCCTGTGTCGGCTTTAAGAACCGAGCAATGGGACGCTATTGATCCGAGATTTCCGTGCAACCACAAGGGTGAGGATGGGTTAGCCATAGCTTGTTATGTTAATTAGACATGGCTTTGTTCATTGGTAGGGGAGCTATACATTGTGTTTTCCGGCCAGGATACTGACGGGTATTCCGGCCAGGTCTACTTGCTAATGCAGCGATTATGCACGCCTCAGTGTTTAGAAACGTTGTGTTGGGTGTGTGAAAGTGGATCCACAGCTTGGGTGTGTGTTTCTAGTTCTCTGGCGGGGGTTAACGCCCCTGGCTGGTCAAAGCCATGTCTAGGTAATGTAATGACTATGTATGGTCTTCTTGACGCCACACCTAAGGAAGTGTGCCTGGGGCAAAGTTGATCATTCCTTGTGGGTAAAGTTGTACACCTCTCGCAGAGTTTAAATCTAATCGATTAGCCGCCATGGTCATTGAGCACTTGGTGATGTCATTCCAATGCTAGATGTTTATTATTTTTAAAAGGGCTTGGTATCATCTGTTTTGCAACTCTGTGCTTTATGTCAAAGGGCCGACATTGATGGATTTCGTGAACGTGAATGTTTAAATCGCTCACGCCATGGAGGATATGTGTGTGTTACTTATGTTTATTTAATTGCTATCAATTAAACTTGCTCTTTTAAATTCCGTATGCAAATAACTTAATTTACAAATTCAAACTCGCTTTATGCAAATTTGTAAACGAGCATTCCTTTGAAATGCTTTGCATATATTGTAGGATTTGCTCAAAGTCTTGCCAGTACGTAAAGTACTCTCCCTTGCCTAATTATAATGTAGGTGGTTTAATGGCGAAGCTTGAAGTTGTCCATAAATGAAGTTGCGGGATCTTCTTCGCGTGTTCTATCTGGAGTTTATGCAGTGGGTTACTGCGGGACCAGTTGGGCAAACTACGAGGATATTGCTTCTTTGTTTTGTATTCTCGAGTTGTAATATTTATTTATGTGATTATTCGTTTCCGCTAATTAATATGTTGTATGGTTGTGATTCCATTTGTTGAAATGTGCGGCCGATCCGAGGACTAGTATTGCAAGCACATTAGATTTCCATTTTGCATTCCATGTAAAATGAATTAGTTATATCAAGTCTTCCTGGTGATGTCTCGGGGTGTCGACGCGGGATTGCGAGCTCTGGGAAGAGAGCCAACACCTTGGGGATCTCTTGATGGCACACCGGTCCTGTCGAAAAGCACTCTTCATCTACTGGATTTGCTGCGGTGCCCTTCACGCTTGCACACTTTAGCTCCTTTGAATGTTGCTCCTCCTGCAAGATCTGAGTTGATTGCTGCCCCACCGCTGGTAGATCTGCCTTCAAGGTGACCGGATCTGGGATTGATTTGGAAGATTTGGTTGATTTGGTGTGGATTTTGGCGGGATCTGGATGAGCGAGGGGAGGGGGGGGAGGTCGTGGGTGCGGGAGTGCGGGAGACATGCTTAGAGTGGTAGATCAGTGGAGTTATGATCCGCCACGGCTCGCTACTTTAAAGATTGACCCTTTGGATTATGATGCCAGTTGAGTCAATGATATATGGGGCCATCTGAGTTAATGAAATGTGAGTCCAGTGGCAAATTTGCGAAGCCACATGTTTGAAGTGGCAAATACCCAAATCCCTCGTTTTTAATTATAGGCATTAGATTTACACATCAAATACAATTCAAAACTAGCCACACGCTTTATGCGGGCATTTACCCTAGCTGTCTTTGAACAAATTAGTAATATTTGGTAGCATACTTTTTTTCTTTTTTCCAAGGGGCGCGTCGGTTAGCGTAGACATATTTAAGCCTTAGCTAGCTAAAGTCCAGATCAAATCCCAGAAATTCTTAAACAAAACGATATTTTGAGATTACCTTGATTAGCCGCCCGTGCAGTGTGCTAGCTACATTTACGACACGTGTCGCCACGTGGGTTCTCGCTAGTTATTCACGTCCAAACCATGGGGTGCCTTAGCAAAGGTGAGCTTCAGACGGACACCGTCCTTCTCGATCCTTCCCTCCCGATCCCAAATGAATCGGAAAGTTGGATCCAAGTACTTTAAAAAACTTATAATATAAAACTTTTCAAATCATGAACAACTTTCAAATTGTTGTTTTAACACGCATTCAAAACTTTCAAATCAAATACTTTTGATTCACATAAAAACTTTTAAATTGTAAATTAACTTTCACTTGACACAAGAACTTTTAATTTGGAAAATTTCAAATTGAGACTGAAAATTTTAAATAAAAAAAGAAACAAAGCAAACCATGGTGTGACAAGCGCTCGGCAACGCTGAGGTGCCAGGAGTGCACGACTCTTGGATGGCGACCGTGGTGCTTGGCCCCAGCAACGTGGCGTGACAGCTTGAGCTCCCGAGTCAAGGATAGGCTTTGTGCTTGATCGCATGGCTCGACAAGGAAGAAAGTATGAGAGGAGAGGAGAGAGGCATGTATTGTTCCACGTGATATGTGGCGGGATGTTGTCCTCACAAGAGGAGAGGGAGAGGCATGTGTTGTTCCACATGACGTGTGGCCGGAGATTATCCTCACAAGAATAAGTTTGAGGGTAGGGTAACCTCAAATCTTTATCTTCCATTCATAAAGAACTGCAAAATTATCCGCGCAACTATGCATTTAGATATTAAAATATAATTGTCTTTGATATACAACTTTATTTTTAATTATTAAAATACAATTGTATTTATTATATAATTTTGTTTATATATGATTAATCGATTATTTTTGAAATAAAAGGGGAGCTCCGTGTATTAAAGGAAGAAGAAATTCAGAACAATGATAAAACAATACGGCAAAACCGCCTCGAGAAAGGCGAGAAAGCGCCGCGCAAGGTCTGCTGGCACCGATAGAAAAAGATGAGCCCCTAAACACCGCCTTTGCTTCCGGTTCGGGATAGTAAGAAGGTGGTTCAAAGCACGGCGGAAGATAGCCACCGTAAATCGCACCTTTGAAACACCCCCGCCCGAGCCGAGAAGGCAACCTAGATTTGTGGATAGGGATTATCTTCTAAAATTCTCTTTTTTCTTTCTAAAGGTTCCATAAAGTATATATTAGGATCCTATCAATGTGCTTCGGGAAGGACTAATGACTATTATAATTTAACCCTATCAAAATAAGTGGTGGAGATCCTTTCGATATCTTTGATTTTACTTATTTTTTAATTATTGAAATACAATTGTATTTGTTATATATGATTAATTACATTATAATCTGATCCCACTAAAATAAGTAGTAGAGATCTTTCTCCTTTTTTCGATTATTGAATTTCTAGAAATTAGAACACTACTACGATCGGCATCCCCGCCTATTAGAAGCGGTTTTGCGAACCTTGGATTTCGCCTGCGGTTAAGAAACGGTCCCGGGGGGGCGGTTTGAGACAACCGCTTATTTGAGTTCTAAAGCGGTTCTTTCCAAACCGCCTTTTTTTAAAGCGGTTTGAGACAAGAACCGCTTCAGAACTCAAATTGCGGTTTTGGTCTCAAACCCTAAGCCCTCCCCCGGCTCATTTAAACCCTTCTTCCTCTCGGCAAGGAGTACATCGAAAGAGAAGGGTGGCCCATTTTTTGGGGAGGTTGTCCAAATTTTTAATTTGGGGTGATTAGCTCCAAATTAAGTGTTTCAAGGTTAGTAACATCATGTGAACATCCTTTCACCTAGAGATTGCTATTTTTTCAATGGATGTGGAGAAATCTTGAACTTTTAAGCAAACACCATGATCAAAAATTAGTTTTTATGCTTGTTTTTGTTGTTGTATGAAGATGTAGGGTGGAGATTAGTTCAAAATATGACATTAAAAGGTAAAGGTGATTGGAAGCTTTAGATCTAGGTGGTTGTTAGATTTAGAATCTTAAATATCACAATATTGCAAGGAAGTAATTATTGGTGTATGAAATAAAATAGAAAAACATGGGTAGAAGGATAAAAAATAATTACAAAGGTAGGAAGGGATACAAAATAATTAGAAAGGTAGGTCTTTAATTGGATGCTGGGGTGGAGGTTTTTTGTTGGGTTTATGGCTGAGCTTTAGATTTTTAAATGTATTTATAAGTTCGTTCTAATTTTTGTAAAAAATTTGTTATAATTTTTAATGAAATTATAACTTGGTGTAGATGAATCGGCAATGGATGTACAATGCGACCGTCGGGAGAGTTCATTAATGGCGTGGGCTTTTCTCGATGAGGCTATTTTTGCCTCGGGCGCTTCATTGTTTCCGTGTGTAGATTGCAAGAACGAAAGGAGCACTCCCAAAATGGCAAGTTATGAACCATTTGATCATGAGAGGTTTCATGCCAAACTATACCTGGATCAACCATGGCGGTTGAGGCGATTAGCGAGGAAGCGATGAAGAATGCGAGGAAGAGGAAGTGGATTCAAAAGATTCCGGACGACGCAATCGTTCCGGAAGAAACACTTGGTGACTTTGGTGATGATGAGCTAGACCGATTGCGGTTTGGGGAGGGAACTACATGAAAAGCGAGAAGTTCCCGATGTTAGAGGACAGAAACCCAAACGTAAGGCACAAAACGCTCCACCGAACTCATGCAATGGAAGGCTACAAATGGTGTGTCGATAAGGGATTCAATGAGTTGTTATCACCGTAAAAAGTTGCTTCCGAAGATAACACTGCCCAATCTACATAGGCAAGCAAGTTCTCTTTGGGATTGGAAGTCAAGATACACGATGTCCTAATGATTGTGTCCAATGAATGAGTATCCAATTTGGATGTGTTCCGGCAAAGAGTCACGATAAGGTAAGGTAATGATCCGTGAAATAGATGGGGGCGAAAAGAAGAGATCCTAAAGTGTTGTGGTATTTCCGTGATCCCCGATTGAAACATTTTTGCTAACAAAGCGCATGCCCGATGATGCGTGGCACAAAAAGGCGAAGGACGCGGATGCTTAACACCGCGATGGCTCACGGAGGAAAGTCGACGGACGGACTTAGATGAGGTGAGAAACATAAGGTTTGGGTTGATAGGGGATGAATCCTTTCGAGAATTGAGCAGCACCATAGCACCCGGCCTTACACTATGTATCTATAACATTCCTCCATGGTTTGCATGAAGAAAGTATATCATGATGTCGGTTGATCCAAGGCCCCAAGCAACCCGAAATGACATCGATGTTCACCAAACCATTGGTTGAAGATCTTGGACGTAGGGACAATGGTGCTATGGGATAGTACAAAAGGGGTTTTCACCCCGGCATTGTTATTTGTAACAATCAACGCGGCTGCTTTGAACTGTCCCCTAATGCAAAGGATATAGAGCCCGATGTTAGATAAACGGACCATGTAAAAAACTCCAAGGTTGTGTACATGGGTCATGGGTTTCTTCCCGAGTCACCCGTTGAAGAAAGGCGGGAAATTTAAGGCAACGACTTCGGCAAGGCCTCAAAGTCGTTTGGGCCCGGTTTTTGCTATGGTAAGGATTTGAAAGTAGTATTTGGAAAGGGTCCGAAGCAAACATGTGGAATGAGGATGGTCGCACCCATGTGGAAGAAGAAGTCAATATTTTGGGACTTGCCTTATTGGGAAGTCATGGAGGTTCCCCCACTTGACTTCATGCACATCACGAAGAATGTCGCGAACCCGCTAGGCTACATAGATATGTACGAAAATCAAAGATACCCGCAAGCTCGGGGACCTTAAACTCTTGGGCCGAGGAACGACCTACATCCAAAAAAAAGGGGAAAGGACAACTTATTTACATCCCGAACACTCTAAGCAAAAAGAAAAAAAAGCATGATAGAGTTCTAACAAAGGGAAGGTCCTTGGATACCTCAATGTAAAGAGACTCATAAACACGAAAGAAATAAAATCGAACATGAAATCCCATGTTTTGTGTTAATAACGTTGCTTCCAAATGGGGAGAGGCATCCGCCAGTGGGTCGGGGACAATCACAAAGCGTGTTCTTTTTTTCAAGCGGTTTCAGAAGGTCATCGACCCATAAACTAAGTAAGCTGCGGATGCGGGTACAAAGTGTGGTTAGTCTTGAGATGATCTTTCCTCCGCATTCTTTGATATTATGGTTCATCTCCTGTCACCTTTCAAAGAGATAGGTATTTGACTGTATCTACAAAATGTTCCTTTCGAGAGGTACATAGTGTGTAAAAATATGTCCGAACGCTCGTCCAAGGATGCATTCCGAGGGTTATGGGCGGGGGTGATTGAGTTTTGTGGGATTACATTAATGATCTAAACCCGACGGGCCCCTTATCCGCCATGAGGGAGGCTACGGGAAAAGGGACACTAGGAAGGAAAGCAATTGCATGCAATGATCTTCTTACATTTAAGCAAGCACATTTCCGGTTTTGAAACAATCAACCGTAGTAGCCCGTATGTCCTTAAAAGAGTATTCCCCGGGATTTCCGGGAGGTCGAGGATTGATAACCCGGCACATGGATTTTTTCGGTTGGTTACAAAAAAGTACATCCTTTGAAAGGGTGACAATGAACAGTTTAACCTTGGCCGGGACCATCTAGTGAAATTGACATTCAAGGGTCGAGATAAATGGTTACACATTCTACCCGATCCGGATAACAAGAGCACCAACGAATAGCGGTGTCCGATAGCGAAGACAACAAAGGCAAGGTGGATAATTTATGGTTTCATAGAAGAGATATGGGAGTTGACTATGGACCTTGAAGGTCCTCTATTTAAGTGCCAATGGGTCAAACCGACCCAAGCGGGTGAAGGTACAAATATGGTATGACAATCGTGGACCTTACCAAGTCGCTATAGGCGCGAACCGTTTCCCTCGCGAACGATGTGAAAAGGTCTTCACGTGATGGACATGTCAAGCAAACCTGAAGCGAGACAAGGAAAGATTGTAGTACTAAGAAAGCGACCGTGGTTCTCCAAGGCAAACGAAGGATTGTTGGAGTTGAGGCGCCAGAGAGGAAGAGTATAGTTTCCGATGAGATCCCTCCTTTTGTGAATGTGCATAAGCCCCCAATGACAGATGTGGATACTTTTAACGCCCGGATCATAATGAAGGAACACTTGTAAAGACAAATTTCCTTACTTAAGATGTACCACTCGATGAACTATGTATATGTAACACAGTCTTCCGATGAAGTGTTTGTTTGGAATGAATAAAAGTGGTAAAAGCTTTTTTAAAAATTTATGGAATGAAAAAAGGCTAAAAGCCTTTTTAAAAATTATGAAATGCCCAAGTGCTAAAAGTTTTTTTAAAATTATGGAATGAAACTAAAGTGCTAAAAGCCTTTTTTAAAATTTTAGAATGAAACTAAAGTGCTAAAAGTTTTTAAAAAATTTTAAATGGGGTGCTAAAAACCTTTTTAAAAATTGACATTTTTTACAAGCGGGGTACTAACAACCGCTTTTATATATTATACAAGCGGTTGATGATACCAACGAAACTCGAAAAAAAAGAATGGGGCGAAAGGGGTTAACGGGTTGGGCGAACCCCAAACACTCAAACCCACGCTAGCCGGGGAAAGAATCTTATCAAACGATATGGGCACCATATTCTTTTTAATATATCGTAGCACTTCTACAAGCGTTGGTAATATCAAGCGAATTTCCAAGCGTTGGTAATATCAAGCTAGCTCCCTCAAGCGGTTGGATTTAAAACGCTTGTTCCCCGCGTTGGATTTAAAACCGCAGGAATCCCCAAAGCGTTGGATTTAAAACCGCTTGAAGTGATTCCTTTATAAGGAAGAGACCAAATTTTTCCAAGTCCCCGCCTCCCCCAAATTTTTTAAGTCCCGCCTCTGACCTTCGTGGTGCCGCTGGCCTTTCGGTTCTCCGACCGGTGCCCGGCGCCTGTGAACCCACCGCCTTGCCGCGCCACGCCGCCGCCACACCGCCGCCACCGGAGGACCGAGGCCGGCATCGCGCCCTCCTCTCTAATTTGGCCCCAAGGGGGTGAAATGCCCAGAGGTAAAAAAGTTTTAGGTGTGGTTTGGGTAACGGGTATGAAACGTTGGTATATATCTAGTAGTCCTCCTCCTAATCGGCTTAATCCAAGAAAGGGCAAGAATGGAATGGGCTTGCTCTCCTGTGGTTTTGGGTGGAACTTTAGTGTAGTTGTGTTGCATTGCAATCCTTGGATCTGAGATCTTTATGTGCATTATGTTATCATTGCTAGGATTTGCTTTAGATGGTTGGCTTGTGGCTACATCTTTAAGTTGTCTTACATATAACATGCATATCTAAGTATGAACCAGGGAAGTAAAGCGGTTTTTGAGAATAAGATAATCAAATCTCATCGAGATCATTTGTTAGTTGGATGCTATATGTTGGCTATGGTATTCAAATATTGCAACCCGGGGGTATTCAAATATTGCAAGGCTCATGCTTTTATATGTTTTCTCTAACTTATTGTTATTTTCAATAAGGTTAGGTTGTCACAAATTCGAAGAGCCCGGCCCAAGAGCAGGCCCAACTCATATATTCTTTAAAAATTTTCCTTTTCAATTTTGACCAAACCCCTTATATTTCGAAAAACCACAATAGTGTAGCTTAAAAAGCCCAATAGGCCTTTCCCGACCTCGGGTCCCCCGGCCAGCCTTGCAATTAAAAGCTGGTCGGAGGCAAGATAACCGGGTAAGAAGACCCAGGGCGGTTTACAAGGGCCATTGTCCTTCTTTTGTAATGATATAACATTTATTGTGGATTTATAATTATTTATTTTTTGAAAATTATTATGGAATAAGAATGATTATTATTTTTTGTTAAAATAAGTATATGTGAATTGTAATTTATATGTTTTGAAATGTGGAATATATTGTTGTAATTTTTGAATAGGAATAATGGGTAATGTGAAATGTTAAAATTTTGTTAATATATGTGAAATTGATATTATCATGTTTGGTTGTAAAAAATATGGTTGATGTAACTTTTTTCGAAAGGATAGATGGCAAAGACTGGGACCCAATTTCGGCGCAAACAGTTCTTGTTGGATCCAGCCCGGGTACATCGGGGAACAACCCCCGCCGGGGCCCCGAGGCCCCCGCCCTGAAGCAAACGGGAGCCCGCCCACCGAACACCCGTTTCCGGAGGATAGGTATAGCTGAAGTTAATCCTGTGGACATGCTAATTAATCCATTCTTAATAAATAACCGAACCTTATCAATGTTTGTGATTTCGCCCGAAGAAAGCAACCAACCCAAATCCTAAAAGGCCATCCACAAACACGGTTTACCGACGCTAACAAGGCATCCGGGGTTCCCAAACTTGGGCCGATAACAATTGTTAAGGGGGAAAGCCCAAATTAATCAAAAAGGGTCAAGGCTACCAAGGACATGCCGCAAGTATTAGGAAAACCTTTTCAAGGGCCGGATGGCCAAGAAACACTTTGAAGAAAATGGCAACCATTTTCAGCGGGAAGCGTTCCCGAAGTATGGCAAAAAGCCCTTCAAAATTTTAAGCCGCGGATGCAAGCATTCGGGAGTACAAGTTGAACCAGGGGCCGCAGAGAAGAACAAGGCCAATTGGAAAAATCCACCACCACTTGGCACCGGGAATAAGGTCAAATTGGGGGCGGAAAATTTAAGGCGGGAGCCAACCCAACCCGGAGTGGGGGCCCGCTTGGTTTCTGGGTCACGGGGCCCTTTCAGAGATTTAGTTGGTGATGGCAAGGTGCGAGTGGTCGGATTGTAAACCCCAAAGGGTTGGCAGCACGGGGAAGCGGGCCAAATTCCCTTCAAAAGAACCACGGACCGAGGTTGGGAAGCCCCGGGAATATGGTTTCGCCAAGGTACAAACTCAGGCCCAAGAAGCAAAGCGGAATCATATTTCCAATTGGAAAAGACTCGGCAACCCGCCTCGCAATAATTGCGAAAAAAGCAGAGCCCTCAAGCCTTCAGGCTATCCACAATCAACCAGCGGGCCCCCGGGGGAAAACCCCACCGGGCCCCCAAACCACCCTCCCCCAGAAAAGGGTTCGCCGAGACTCCCTGTCCCAACCTCCATCGGTCAAATTTTCAACAAGATTTAAAGGAACCCCTTCCAAAGGAGGGGGCATTTGAAATTAACTAATTGGAGGGAGGGAAAGTGGCGGTCATTTGGGAAAATTTCATGGGTTGCCCCCACCAAAAAGCCCCCGAAGCCCCAAAAAAAGAAGTGCCCGATTGAAATTCCAAAAAAAGCCCGCCCAACCCCAAAACTTTCAGCGGTTACCCCCAAAAGGCCCCCCCGGGCCTAAAACTTTTTTGGGGTCCGGTCAAAACTTAATTAAAAAAGCCGGAAAAATAAATAAAAGGGAAACTTAACCGAAAAGGGAAATAAGGCGTTGGTCGGGTGGGCGGAAAAAGAAGAAAGACAACTCGAGAACCTCGAGAGGTTTATGAAGGAGGCGAATCGCCCAGCCGCTCTTGGATTAGATGATCTTCCAATGGCGAGGTCAAATGGCAATACCGGGGGGAGCGATTGACCCTAAAGAGATAAAGGATTGCCAACCAAGATCGCAATTTCAAATGGTACGAAGTCCGCCGGGAAAGCGATGTTCCTCCGTTCAAAGAAGAAGATTTTATCGGGACAAAAAATATGGCTCAATTCGAGGACTTCTACAATATTTACCATGCCGACTCCATCAACGTGTTCTCATGAAAGCGGTCGTAATTCAAGCTCATACCTTTACCATGTGTTCCTCGCAATAAAATTGCAACTCTTAAACTTATACCTTTCTATGTAGAATGGAGATACAACTGTAGAAAAGAGAACATCTTCAACGTGGGCTTCATCGACCCAGAGTTAACGAGCGCTTTGGATTGAACCATAAAGGATATTGAAGATTACATTCTCAATGCATTCTGGGCAAACTACAAACCGCATACCCTTCAACCGACGTATATACAACCTCTCGTTTTATATTTTCCAAGGCATTGATAAATACTACTAGTTACATATATGTTGTAATACATGAATAGGTATCTGATCCTTCTTGTCATCAAGCTTGATAGCGTCGTTGTTCAAGACTCAAAAGGACTCCGTGGAAAATTATAATATATCATTGACACCCTAAAATATATAGCAATATATATACGATAGTTTTCCTTATTATATATATTGAAATATTGCTAATTCCAACTCGATAATTACTACTCGATATAATAAGCAAACTCGGGGATTAAGGTTCAAAGAAGGAACAAGGAGATTTCGAGAATGAATTTGATGTACAAATAAGCACCGAGTAAAAAAAGAATATTAAAGCGAATTTTTCATCCCAATAATAATTGTTTTTTCAAATTTCATCGCAGTTCTAAAAGACGAAGAAAACAACATGTGGCTATTATTGTGCCACTATATGCAAAGTATTACCCATGGCGATGTGCGACAACCAAGCCGGTAGTGTGAACATGTCAATTTCTTTACTTAATTACACTTTAATTACATGTCCGAGATTTATTTACTTCCCCTTTGTCCCCAACATCGATGAGCAAGGCGTGATCCCGCCGACCCGTTCAAAAATCCAAGAAAACTCATCCTTTATTTTTAAGATTGTATCCACCAAAGAGTTCCCGAAATGGTTGGAGACCTTGTCCAAATAAAGTCGTGGACATCAACGCAATGGGCACAAAAGCCGCAAAAAAATGAGCTCAAGATTCACCCTTTTATTCTTTGAAACTTGTAAAGTGGCTTATTATTTCATGTGTACGTCATCACTTGTTCATTTATAAGTTGATTTTTCGAAATGAACCCGTAATTATCCAGAATAGTCGCATGAATAATATATATTTAATTATTGTGTCAAAAAACTCCGCGTTCTATTTATTTTAATTGTCAAAATCTATATCAAAACCCATCGAAAACATATTCTATATTGAATATAATCAAAACGTTGTTTTGGGCCTTTCCAAGCTTGGAATACAACCGGGAAGATCTCCCAAGCGTTTAATAAACCGCTTTTGGAGATTTTCCCAAGCGGTAACAAACCGCGAAATTTCAACAAGCGGTGGGAACGCGTACCCGAGGGTATCACTGGTTTACGGGTTCTAAAACCGCTTCAAACGTTTAACCGCGTATCCCGATCCACGAAGGAATCATTATGAGATTTTTCCCCTTAAAAACAAGTAGGGTATTGAATATCACCCATTGTGTGTGTGTGTTTTTTTTATATATATATATATATATATATATATATATATATATATATATATATATATATATAATCGATAAACTAATTTATTGAGCTCTTCGCCATTTGGGCGACAGAGCATTGAACACGGGTCGAGTAGATAATAGTTGTTCTCTTAGGCTATTCCGTGCTTAGTTTCATTTGAGTTTCAATATCATTAAATGCTAGCCATAAGCAAAGATAATGACATGGCAAGAAATTAATGATGAGAGATGGGAGAGTTTCATTTAGATGAGAGGAGTTTCATCTAGATGAAACCCGAGATATAATGCTTACCTGACAAAGATGATGTGGCAGTTTTGGAAACAAAGGTAATGAACCGGCACGAATAGCTTAAAGTGCAAAAACCAATTCGAGGCATTGGTTATCACATATAGCGTTTTGTTTGGTCCTCGTGTTGTGTTCAATCAATCGATTTGAATTTTTTGAGGAGAAACTTTCTAATTTAAAATTTTTAATTTAATTTTTTAAGTTGAAACTTCAAATTTGAATTTTTTGGTTAAAATTTTGACTTAAATTTTAAATTAAAATTTTCGTTTAAAAGTTTTTTGCATCAAAACTTTTCAACCAAAAATCTTTTGAGTCAAAAGTTTTATGAGTTGAAACTTTCGATTTGAAATTTTCGAGTGAAACTTTCCAACTTGAAACTTTCTTATTTCAAATTTTTTGATTTAAAACTTTTCGTGTTAAAATTTTCCGAGGTGAAACTTTTCGATTTAAAACTTTTAGTTGAAGCTTTCTAATTTGAAATTTTTTTATTTAAAATTTTTTGAGTTGAATTTTTTTTGGGTTGAAATTTTCTATTTAAAATTTTCAAAGTTTAAATGTGTTAGTTTTAAATTTTTATGTTAGAGAGGGAAGAAGTGGGTGGGGGAAGTGAGTAGGGGAAAGGGAAGATGAATAGATGGAGAAGATGACACGTAACATTTTAGGAGGTGACTTTAAATTTGTTAGTTTCAAATTAACCTCAAAATAGTTATGTCACAGGAATT